>VRLP01002786.1:0-20000 GCA_009660295.1 Lophius piscatorius | reverse complement strand
GATGTTATGGCGACTGCGTCTTTTCCGTTTCCCTCACTCTCTTCCTGGATTCCATCCGTGATGGATGCGTTAAAATCTGGTTCATAACCCCCAAAAAACCAGAGTGCACTTTAAATTAATTTTAATCTCTTCTGCCTTTGTGTCTCTCTCTCCGGGACTTTGACCCCGTTTCTTCCTCTCTCTCTCTCTCGCTCTCTCTCTCTCTCTCTCTCTCTCTCTCTCTCTCTCTCTCTCTCTCTGCTTGATGATCCGTGGTTGGTTTGTGGATCAATAGTTTTGATGAATGTTAGCAAATCTGGCTCATAGAAATCTCAGCTGTTCCAGATGGTTTAGGAGAAAACGGGTGGAAGAGGCAAAGAGACAAGACGTGTGACGGAACCCCCTCGAAAGGTGGTCCGACACTTTAACTGATGGTGTCAGATTTATATAAATCCAATGACACACAAACAAGAACAAACAAAACAATGATGCCAGTGAAGGAACGTCCTGCAGCAGGTGAAGGAACATCCTGCAGCAGGTGAAGGAACGTCCTGCAGAAGATGAAGAAACGTCCATCAGTAGGTGAAGAAACGTCCTGCAGCAGGTGAAGGAACGTCCTGCAGAAGATGAAGAAACGTCCCTCAGCAGGTGAAGAAACGTCCTGCAGAAGATGAAGGAACGTCCCTCAGCAGGTGAAGAAATGTCCTACAGCAGGTGAAGAAACGTCCCTCAGCAGGTGAAGGAACGTCCTGCAGAAGATGAAGAAATGTCCTACAGTAGATGAAGAAACGTCCCTCAGCAGGTGAAGGAACGTCCCTCAGCAGGTGAAGGAACGAGGACGATCGGGGAGTTCTGTCCTTTCTGTATGGATTCCGTGTTTTTCCATCTCCAGCGTGTCCCAGTTCAAAAACTTTCACACAACGAATCCAGTTTGTGTTTGATCTTTTTAAGATCTGAATTAGAACAAGTGAGGACAATAGAAAAACAAACAACAACAAACAACAACAAACATAACGAGCTTTTGGCTGCTGGTTTTTACTGGAAGAGAAAATAAACACATCAAATGGAGGTTTTAGATCCGGGCTCCTGGCAGTAAGAAAGGATGTTGTTGCAGCTTAAGCCCCGAGGAATCAGGTCAGAACATTACATCTCCACACAGAAGCACCACCTGTTTCACAAGTTTTCTTTCTTTGATAGAAAACTCTGGGTTTGGCAGTTAGTTTTATCCAAACAATCAGTTTTCACGCCTTTGCATTAAATTGTCTGGTGCAATGAAATAAAGTCCAGGACTTTAATTTCCACCGGCGTGACTCCCTGAACTTTCTATTAGGGGAGGGTTTTTTTTTTTTATCGTTCCAAAGGGAATAATTGTGTCATGGGAGAAAAACCTTTGATGTAGAGGCAATATTTTCTGACATGTTTATTTAAGGAGAAAGAAGAAAAAAGACTTTCCAACCGTTGTGTTCGTTTGAAGTTAAATAGATGCTGCCTTTTGTCCCGGCGTCCCAAACGTTTCCTCATCCATTCACACCTGATGAAGGTTTTCCTGATAGGGAAAATATCTCTCTCTCACATAAACAACGCAAAAAAAAAATTGTTTTATGGCTGATTATTGATTTAGAAAAAATAATGTATGACTTTATTCGCAATTAAAATGTATTAACAGTAAGATTTCCCTCATGAATTATTTATAAGGTTATAAACAACTGAAAAGTCATTAATAAAACTATTTTAATCATCTTATAAAACATGTTTCAAACAATCAGAGGTTTGTTGTTTGTATTTTCTACGTTATGAGTTATACCAGCTTATTAATGATTTATAACACGTTTACAACTTACTTTATAAAGTAGTTATTAGCCATTCATAAAGCCTTTATAAGGGTCGGTGTTGTTGTAGATAATATTTATAGAAATATAATTAATTTATATTTTATATTATTTTTAAGAGTAAGTAAAAAAAGGGAAAATTTAAGAGTAAAATAAATTAAACTAAAACAATTAAATTAGAATTGAATTTAAGAGTTATGATGAGTTTTAGCAGCTTCTTTATAACTTAGTTAATACAGTGGTTATAAGCCATTCATAAAGCCTTAATAAGAGTGGTCTTATTATAAATATAGTTTTAACATTTAGATTATTTTATGATCTTTAAAGAGTAAATAAAAAAGGGGAATTTTCAGAGTAAAATTTAAAAAAAATTAAAAACAATTAAATTCAAATTAAATTTAGAAAATTTATTTTAAGAGATCTGATGCATTGTAGCAACTAATTAATGATTCAAAACTGGTTTATAACTACCTTAATAAACTAGTTATAAACCTTTCATGAAGCATCTAAAATTTTTATAATAAAATATTATTATTAATAATTAAATATTATTTATTTTAAAGAAATAATGATAATAAATAATAACCAGATATATAAGAGGAAAGGAGATTTAATGAGTTATAGCAGCTTAATAATTTATTAGTTATAGTAGTAGGACTAGTTATAAACCGTTAAAAAAAAAGAAGCCTTTATAAGGGATGTTTTAATTACATTAGCACGTTAATTAACGTTAGCGTTAGCATATTAATACATGCAAATATTCGTATTTGACCAGAATCTCTGCTGAGAGATTAGACGGAAACGAGACTAAAAATAACGACTAATATAATTAAACTTAATATAAATAAAACTCTCCGTATGTAACAGATCCTACAGGAATCACATTTCAGCCGTTCACATTCAAACAACTTACATCTTAAAGCCGAACAAAACTTTTAAAAGAACCTGGAGAAGGTTCTGTTCTGACCCGCGGTTCCACGCCGCTCTAAATGTTTCCGTCATCTTCTACAAAATAACCCACAGCTTCTTCTTTCCTTTGATCCGTGGAATTAAAAACTGAGCCGCGTGTCAGACGGGGAGAAAGGAGATAAAAGAGAGATAAAAGAGGAGGAGGGTTTTTTTCTTTTTAAATAAATCAACAGCAGATAAAACCAGACTCCAAACTTTTAATCCGGCGCAGGTCAGAGAAGAGCGGCGGAACTTTATTCCACTTTTGCTGAGGATAGAATGAAGTTCTTTATAATAAGAGCGAGTCGCCAAATGTTCTGTTTGATTCCTGCATATCCACGGGAAACTTTCACCTCCTGGATTTAATCACAGAAGAAGAAAGAAGAACTTTATTTATACGCCGCCTTTCATGTTCAGCTCAAAGTCTTTAATGTCCTCAGCAAAAAAACAAAAAAAAGAAAAGAAACTGTGGGAGAAAGATTCATTCTGGAGCCTTTATTAATATTTAAATGACAAAACGTTTGTTTTTAAACAGTAAACAAAAAAAACGTTTTTGGTAAAGTTTGGTTTTAGATCATTTAGATTTTTATTACTTTTTTGGACAAAGTTCTCAACCTACCAGTTCATCTATGTCATGAGTTCTGGGTTGAGACCCAACGAATGAGGTCTAAGTGCAGAATCCCTCTTTTTTTAGGGGGGGGGCTGGGCTCAGCATTAGAGATAAGGTGAAGGTCCAACTTGGAGCAGAACCAGAATTCTCTCATCTTCAGGGTTAGGGTTATTCCAGACTTCTCTGGCCTGAGAACGCCTGTGGATCCCTCAGGATGAGCTGGAGGGAGTGGCTGGGGAGAGGGATGGAAGATGGAAGAGAAGATGGAATGGAATATGATAGAAGTAATACTGATGAATAAAATCCGATGATACAACAGAGAAGTTTTTTCTCTCCGGCTGACTGAACTCTTTGGTTTCGTCTCTGTGACGTTTCCGATCCCGTCAGTAAAGTAAAATAAAAAAAAGCCTCCCCTCGCCAAAGCTCCTCGCTCCTCGCTCCGTTCTCCTGCCGATAATGACGTGGGCCTGCGATCCAGCCGCTCGGATCCCCGGCGCCGCTCTCTGAACACCGCTGGAGGAGGGATTAGGTCTGGACCGTGTTTGTGTGGGTTCTAAATCCCACCAGAGCCGCTGACCCCGAGATGACGGAGAGAAATGAGTTCATCCTCAGGATAAACACCAACACAGGGATATTCTCTCCATCACAGCGCTCTCCTCCTCCTCCTCCTCCTCCTCCTCCTCTTCTCAGTCTATGTCTCTCAGGCCCCCCTCCCCCCTCAGCGGTTCGGATAAACACAAACACAGTTTGGTTGAATAATGGCGCGGTGAGTGGTGCGCCGGTGGGGGCAGCTGTCGCTTTAATTGAATCCACTCTCCTCCTTTCTCTCTGCTGCTAATTGATTCTGTCCGTTTCTCCTGCTGCACAAAGAGACGCACATTTTCTCCTTCATGACGACGACTGTCACACTGAGAGGGATGTGTGTGTGTGTGTCTGTGTGTCTGTGTGTGTGTGTGTGACTGATGAGTGTGTGTGTGTGTGTGTGTGTCTGTGTGTGTGTGTGACTGATGAGTGTGTGTGTGTGTGTGTGTGTCTGTGTGTGTGTGTGTGACTGATGAGTGTGTGTGTGTGTGTGTCTGTGTGTCTGTGTGTGTGTGTGTGACTGATGAGTGTGTGTGTGTGTGTGTGTGTGTGTCTGTGTGTGTGACATACACACATGTATGTGTGTGTGTGTGACATACACACATGTATGTGTGTGTGTGACATACACACATGTATGTGTGTGTGTGTGTGTGTGTGTGTGACTGATGTGTGTGTGTGTCTGTGTGTGTGACATAAACACATGTATGTGTGTGTGTCTGTGTGTGTGTCTGTGTGTGTGACATACACACATGTATGTGTGTGTGTGACTGTGTGTGACTGATATGTGTGTGTGTGACTGATGTGTGTGTGTCTGTGACTGATGTGTGTGTGTGTGTGTGTGTGTGTGTGTGTGTGTGTTTGGTGAATGGTGCTAAAATAATTGATATAAATATTGAACTGAATGATAATACATTTAATAAAAAAATAGCGTCTTTTGCACTTTTCTCCACAATTGGCTGAAAACCTTTGAAGTGGACGGACCAGAACCACCAGTTTAAAAGAATCGGGACAAAGTTCCTTCAGGGTTTGTTCTGGTTCTGTTCCAGCTGATTGTGACCGTCTGCCATTTAGTCCGTTTCACCGAATGTCAACAGAACCGACGTTAGATGTTTTCATTACATATCAGTAGTTGATGTATTACATTCACTTCAGTCCTGACGCCCTGAGGCGCCATCGCTGCCCTTTACACTGTATGAGAATGGAACACACACACACACACACACACACACACACACACACACACACATCTACAAACACAAACACACACACATCTACAAACACAAACACACACACATACAAACATAACACACACACACATCTACAAACACAAACACACACACATACAAACATAACACACACACACATCTACAAACACAAACACACACACATACAAACATAACACACACACACATCTACAAACACAAACACACACACATACAAACATAACACACACACACACACACACACTGGAATGAAAGCATGTCATTGAGATGAACATGAATGGATGGATGGATGAAGATAAGGACATGCAGTGAAATTCAGATCATAAAAAAAGATTTAGGGTTTCAATTGTTATTTATTTTTATTCTTCTTGTCTGACAGTCGGACCGTTTTGTACCTACAACTCCAGAGGGACAAGATTGGATGTTACAAGCTTTAATTATGAGAATAAGTGCCACTTAATTAATCATTCTGTGAGGCTGAGGGCTCGGTCCTGTCGCCCCTTCTTAGGTCAGCGGTGCCCCTCCGCCTCCCCACAGGGAGCTGAGTCAGCGTTTTTAAAGGTTCTATTTTAAGATCGTTCCTCTCGCCAATGATTTTTTCTCTCTCTCTCTCTCTCTCTCTCTCTCTCTCTGTTTCTGTCTCTCTCTCCAAAGAGAGAAAGGTTGTGCGAGAACATTTGCACTTAAATCACTTTTAAAGGCAGATGTATCTTCTGATTAAATCATCAGATATTTTTTCTATTAAGAGCGACAACAATCTCCGGGCCCCACCGCATAAACAAGGATTAATACCAGCTCTGATGGACGGGAAACCTTTTTAATATCCACGGCCGGGTTGGCTGCAGCCGGGCCATTTTCTTTATCAGACACCAGACTATGATTAGTTTCTGTGTGGAGTAGTGCTCATCAAGCATTAGAGAGATCGACAGCAAAGGATTATGGGAGTTTTAGTTTTCCAATTAGATGCATCTCTTAAATCTGAGATTGGTGATGAAGCAATAGAAGCTCAACATGGTTCCGCTGGAGATGATTTTGGTAGAGAGAGTCATTCCTCCGACTAAATTAGGCAAAAACAGAGATATGGTGACTGATTTTAGGTGGAAGCCCCGCCCCCTGCTCCTCAGAGCATCATCATCATCATCCATCGATAGGGAAGAGGTAGAACTTGATCTTTTAACTACGACACTGAGATGCTCTGTGAGAAGAACCAGCAGGGACCTCGGTCTGCCTTTGTAGACTTTACAAAACAAATTCACACAATTAAACTCACAATTAAATATGTATCGTCAAATCTAGAGTTTAAATTGAAAATACTTAATTGTGTCACCAGTCAAAGTAATTTTTCCACAATCAATCAATTCCCAAACAATTTTCTTTTTTACAGTTTGTGATATTCGTCTTAAAACACTTTAGATGGCGTTAAAAGCTTTTTTGAAAAAGTTTTGAAGAATTTCCAAAGGTGGAATTTCAATAATTTAATTTAATTGAGTTCTGGAAAGTCTTTTTTTTTAAGTTCATCAAAAAATCTCCTTTTAGTGTCAGTCATAATTGTTTAAGAACACTAAAAAAATGCACTCAATTAAAGGCAGTTTTTTTAACGTGAATTGTAGAATCAAAAACACTTTAATTTAATTTAATTGTGTTTTAAAGTCTTATTTTTAGATTTGTCAAAAATTGTTTTCAATTTGACCTTTACATTTAAAACATGTTTATTCTCTAAAGTGCTAAAATAATTTCAAACATGTCAGAATCAGACCTCAGTTGAACGTTGAGGAGAAAAGTCACATCATTCTGTAAACTGTAAAAAAAATAATAAAATACTTTCACCCTCCAAACATAAATTATGAAGTTGATCTAACTTAATATTATAAGCTTAATCCAGTTACCTGGCAAAAACTGTTTTTTGTCCAAAAGAATTCATCCATTCATTGATTCGTTCTTCATACGTTCATTCATTCTTCATACGTTCATTCATTCATTCGTTCTTCATACGTTCATTCATTCATTCGTTGTTCATACGTTCATTCATTCATTCTTCATACGTTCATTCACTCTTCATACGTTCATTCATTCTTCATACGTTCATTCATTCATTCGTTCTTCATACGTTCATTCATTCATTCTTTCTTCATACGTTCATTCACTCTTCATACGTTCATTCATTCATTCTTCATACGTTCATTCATTCTTCATACGTTCATTCATTCATTCATTCATTCTTCATACGTTCATTCATTCATTCATTCATTCTTCATACGTTCATTCATTCATTCGTTCTTCATACGTTCATTCATTCATTCACTCATTCTTCATACGTTCATTCATTCATTCACTCATTCTTCATACGTTCGTTCATTCATTCATTCTTCATACGTTCATTCACTCTTCATACGTTCATTCATTCATTCTTCATACGTTCATTCATTCATTCTTCATACGTTCATTCATTCATTCATTCTTCATACGTTCATTCATTCATTCATTCATTCTTCATACGTTCATTCATTCATTCATTCTTCATATGTTTATTCATTCACTCATTCGTTCTTCATACGTTCATTCATTCATTCATTCTTCATACGTTCGTTCATTCATTCGTTCTTCATACGTTCATTCATTCATTCATTCTTCATACGTTTATTCATTCATTCATTCGTTCTTCATACGTTCATTCATTCATTCATTCTTCATACGTTCGTTCATTCATTCATTCTTCATACGTTCATTCATTCATTCACTCATTCTTCATACGTTCATTCATTCATTCATTCTTCATACGTTCATTCATTCATTCGTTCTTCATACATTCATTCATTCATTCATTCTTCGTACGTTCATTAATTCATTCATTCTTCATACGTTCATCCATTCATTCCTTCTTCATACGTTCATTCATTCCTCATACGTTCATTCATTCATTCATTCTTCATACGTTCATTCATTCATTCGTTCTTCATACGTTCATTCATTCATTCATTCTTCATACGTTCATTCATTCATTCATTCGTTCTTCAGACGTTCATTCATTCATTCATTCTTCATACGTTCATTCATTCATTCATTCATTCCTTCTTCAGACTTCAGAGTTCCAGTTTCTCCCTTCTGGCTAAACTGGTCACATGTTTGTTATATATGTTTTTTGTTAGATGACAGCTCCTCTGAACAGACGACATCAATCCCTCCGTCAGAGTGAAGAACAGTGTCCGTGCAGACGCAGCCAGTGTTTCAGGTGTTCAATGGTTCTGCTCTGGTTCTACACTCTTCCCCTTACAGATGGCCAATTTCACCTAAATACCATAGTGGGCTCAGTAAGTAGGTGATCAGCCATGGATCATTAAACCCCCCCTGAAGCCGGCAGCTTTGGAGTGTTTTAATATGATGTATATTAAAAAAATGTGTGTTAACTCCCTTCTATTTAACCAGATGGAAGGTCATCACCGCCGCTGTAAAACAAAGCGTTTCCCTCTCATTCGTACCGGCGAAAATGAATCCGACACTCGGACACTCAGCCGACCGGAAAGAATGATTTTTGTAAAACAGACATAAAGTTTTATATCCTGGAAAAAGGGACTCCCATAATCCACTGCTTCTCAGGAATATTGATTAACACACTTGAACATGGGGTTGGATTAGATCTGCTGCATGTCTGCAGAGACGTTAGCAGTCCCGATCGGATGGTGATGAGTTCAAGTTCGTTTGGAGAAAAAGAAGTTTGGAGAAAGATATAACATTTAAATCTAGATTCAACATTAGGTTTAGTTTTAGAGATAACATTTGGATTTAAGATCTGAGCTACTTTTACAAACAACGCCTCACAGTATTCTGTTAATAATACACATTTGAATTTTAACCAATCCTGATTTGAGTGATGGAGATCTGAAGGCACGTGTCTACCACTGGATTCTAAACGATTGTTGTCACTCTGCTTCTAAAGCAACAACTCCAGAAAAAACACACAGCAGAATAAATGAAGGACCACTCAGCCATCCTGTGGAGGAGGTTTGGGTTATTGATGAAGTCTTTCCAGCACTTCATCACATCTGAGCCTCATTTCCTTTGACAGAGGAACAAGAAGAATAAATTGCGGGGAGCTTCTTTACATCACCGCTCAGCCCTTCGACATTAATTAGTGTGTTTGCAGTCGTTTGGCCTCCTGCGTGGTTTCTCAGACGTGAGCTGGTCTTTTTGAAACATAACAACGTATTTAAATCAAGTGACCTTTGCTCTAAGTGGATTCTTGTTTTTTTTTCTAAAACTCTTCACGCAAGGATCGTTGTAAACAAATGGCGCCGTTCTCTGACGTCTTTTATATACTAAGTGTTTTATCTCTGCTTTCCAACTTTCTCCAATTAAAGTTTAATACCGCCGCTTCTCCGCTTTGTTTGGCTCCACCTTCTAACCCACATGGACAAAAACCACAACACAAGGTCAAGATGTTTTCACAAGGCCATCAATCTTTTAAATACGGTTGAGTTCCCCTCACTCATGCATGAATTATAAATACCTTTTCTTTCCTTCACATATTATTTATTTTCCTTCCAAAGAAAGAAGGAATTATATTCAGGTTCTATAAACATATATATATATATATATATATGTTTATAGAACCAAGTGTGATGTGATACAACTTCCTGTTAGGCGTTAATTGAAACACGCTTTACTTGGTGTATGCTGTAGGTATATCCCCGAAAAGTCCCCGATCCCCTGCGTTGTACAAGCAATTACGCTGGTGGAACTCCTCAAATGAAATGTGAAATTCTGTCCGGAAAATATTTTCTTGTAAGAAAGTTCCCCGTCACTAAAATATGATTGTTTACAGTAAAATAGGACATATACTAGGTAGCTCTACTGGGCTTGATTTATATTTGCCAAATTTGAGCAAAATTGGACCAATGGCTGGAAAGATATGTTAAAAAAAAACATTTTTTGGGATAAAAAGCTCCTGGTAGTGAGTATAATATAAACTATTAAAGTAAATTACGAAACATAAAAGCTTCATCGCTTCAAGTCGATTCATATGTACCAAAATACCAAATATGGAATTGATTGGACCAACCGTTGCAAAATAATGCCCTTAAGATATTCAGAGTTAAAGCTCTTCCAAGTGCTGGATATCGACAACTGCCCTCTCCCAAAATCATTCCTGTACTTCCTTGTATTAAGATCTGAGTATGAAATTTGAAACATGATCCATGACATCGTTTTGGACTTATCACGTTTACACGAAGGATCTGCGGTAGACCCAGACCGTTCGGTAATATCCCCGAGTTTTCAGGGTTATAATTAGTTCTCTGCATCGGATCCATCCTTTGGAAGTAGTGGGCCGCCGCTGTGACGTTCAGGGTCTTTGATCAGGGCGCCTACCAAAGTGTAAACTAAAACTCAGAAGTATGACTGTTTCAGTATGAATGGTATGAAAGTATGACATATTCAGACTCTTCTAAGTACATCCTGTGTGTTCTAAATAAATCACTATTGGGAGTGACATGGAGATCCTGTAAGACTCTTCAGGGGTCAGAAGAACCAGACTTCTGCCAGGATGAAGATGCATTGAAGCATGTGAACCCATAGAATACAGGTCATTGTAGAAGTGGATCAATCATGGAGCGCACATACTGATGATCAATCCGGTTCATAGATCCACACAGTGGAAGAGGTTTCCTCACGCTGCCACTTCAAATCCATTTAGTGTTTTCTTTATGGCTCTTCTATGAGGAGTCGGGCTTTCATCGATGAAGATGGGTCGATGCACCAAACTATTAGACATTTCACATGACAGATTGTGATACATGCCGTTGTTTCATCGGGAAGAAACCTTATACTATGCCAATATATTCATTATGGAAGATTTATGTTGCGCTGCGCTTTAATTCAATATTTAGGTTAAAGATAAATGATGCTAGAGTGAAAAGATTTTTCTATGTTTTACAAAATCTTCTTTGAACTCTAGCAGAGTCGGCTTATTGCCTTCAGAGCCCTGGAGTCCTGACTCCACCAGTGTCACAAACAGTAAGCTTACATCTCTGTGATTTGTTGATTTCCCATTAGAGAGACAAAACAAAGCCCCTCAGACGACTAGAGTTCTCCAGAGCGAGTGGTGAGAGTCGATCGGAGTCTTCTGCTGACTGCAGAGCAGCGATTATGACGGTCAGACAGCTGTGGCTCAAACTCACCAACACAAAGGAGGGGAAATAAAACCCGATAACACTCACACTCTCTCCAGAACGCTGGATTTCTCTGTGGACACGTTTCATAACATAATTAGAAAAAGCACTCAGAGCACGCAAACCTCCGCCAAGGCACAACAGTTCGCTAGTTTAGAAGGATTTATCTTTTTTTAACGTCCGAGTTATTGCCAGCTCTCTAGCCACTCGTCTCCTGCGCCTTCCACTTCAGCATCTCTGTTCGGCCCACCGAGCACCCAGCTCCACCCTCAAATGAACATTAAAGGAATCAAAGGTAGTCTTGAAACTGAGCCCCCAGCTCCACAACAGCAAATTGTGATGTCACTACTCCAAACGGCTTACTGTTTTATATTATTTTATTTGAAATGCTGTGAAATTGCGTAACGTCACCAAAATGAAATATAATATCTATTGGATATACTAAAATCTACGTCTGGGTAAAATTCCATGCAAATCCGTCCAGTAGTTTTGCAGAAGCTCAGAAGGTCTTTGGTGCTCAGACTCTTCATTGGAGGTGGAGACTGAAGGGTCTTTAATTGAGCAGCCACAGGTATATCCCCCTAAGGAGTCAGGATATTCATGGCGGTGGTGGCTGATGACTCTGCGGAAATGGATGAACGATGAGGCTGATGGATCTGCAGGAGCTAAATAGATCTTCATTTGTGAAACATATCTCTGTAATCAATTCTGGTTGAACAATTTGCAATAGTAAGTTGAGTCCAGGGCCGGACTTAGGGGGGTGGGGGCCCCTGGGCTTGAGTCATTGTTCAGACCCTACAAAAACCAAAAGTTATAAGCTACAACTGCTCGCACCAGGACCTATGACCAGAAACATATGTATCCCCATGTATTCATACATTTTGGGCCTTTCGTAGCCCGGGGGGCCTTTCGTAGCCCGGGGCCCCTGGCCTCAAACCCAGGGTAACCCATGCATAAGTCCGGCCCAGGTTGAGACGGTAGAAGAGACGGTCTGGAAGATTGGTCCAAGCCCAAATCGGGCCTTCTCACAGTCTACTGCCAACATAAAACCCACTACTGCAGAAGAAATTCAACAAATAAAACCTTCCTCAACCCTCCTTTGTTAATCCTCATCACTCTGGTCCCCAAAATACTTAATTGCCTCTTTGATTAGACGTAGCCATCTCAAACAATGTCAGCTGGGATAGGCTCCAGCCCCCACATCCATTTGCACCCGCTGCTCTGACTCAAAGAAGATCCAATCATCCCAATTTTTCATAATAAGCATGAAACCGACTTTGGGATTTTGTGCAAAGGTAAAATAAAAAAAGGATTAATTAAGTCTTGGAGAATGTTGTGATGGGGTCGATCTGCTTTACTTCACTTTTCTAACTTTAAAGCTTTAAAGAAGTTTTTAAAGTAGACGAGGAGTCGACCTCTTCTACTCTCTCTAAAGGAAACTCACAACAAAGAATTCCCAGAACAAGCGTCTCTCTTTCCTCTGAAAACTCACGGCGGCAGTAAAAAGGACGATACTAACCCTCTCATTCAAGTTTTTACACTTTTTCCTCTAATCACTACCATTAATGTTTTTGCCTCACCTCACATGGTTGTTTTGAAATATCATGTTTGTTGGTGTCGTTAAATGAAAACAATGATTTTTGATTTAACCTAAAAAAAAAAACAGAGTTTTCTAGCTGACGTTCATATAAAGGTATGAATTTTAAACATTTAAGCTAATTTAAGTCTGTTGTTGCTCCCATTATTGTCAAAGCTCTAGAAAGTCCTAGCGGAGAAAAAGCGCCGCTGAATCAGCGACTTGTTTTTCATCTCTTTTAAAAACACACTTTAAAGACGTTCTTTTATGTGACTTCAAAACTTTTCAGTCATTTTATCCGTTTTTCCTTTTTCTTCTTCATCGTGAGACGCGATGTCTATTGATTTACTTTCTTTAGGGGAACTTTAGCGTACTTGAAAAACTTTACCGTACTTGAAAAACTCATGAAAGGTTGAAGATCCATCAGCCGCAGCAAATTCAGGGTTCTTGCAAAAAGAATAATAAACTTGCTCCACAGGGCCAAATGTAAACCTTCACAAATTCAGCCCCTGGATCCCCTTTTACTTAGAAGGATGAAATCTGGTATGTATGTTGATCGTATCAGGATCTACAATTAAGTCTCTTGGTGCTTTGATGTAAACTTAACAGGAAGTTTCGCCATCTGGAATAAAACATGCTATTTTTAGGGGTTTGAAATTTCCCGGCATTGTATTTTTAAAAAACTCCTGAAGTTTTAATCCGATTGACTTCAAATTTGGTGATTGTTATCTTAACACCATAATGATTAAAACCTATCAAAATCATTAATTTATGATGAACAGTCTAGGCGGGGCAGGGCGGGGAAATCTGATGTTTCGCCATAAATCCAAAGCTTATCATAACTCCTGCCACTCGGTTTCGATCCGAACCAAAATCCACATGTTGGATTAAAGTCATCAATGACAACCATGTGATGATATTCAGTTCATGTAATAGCGCCACCTTAATAATCTCAATCACCTTTTAGTATTTATTGGATGTTATTTTGACTTTCTCTCATCTCTATCTTATTGTTTTTACATATTTTTACATTTATTTAGCCTATTACATTTCTCTTTTAGAATAAGGTGATCTCTATTTCTATAATAAAACAACACAACCTCCATATTTCAGATTATTTTTGCGGGTGTAGTTGCGTTGTTTAAGATGGAACTCCTGGTAATCCTCGCACACGGCTAACGTTTGCGCGAGAGAGATTATGTTATTAATGAAAGAGTTTGAAGATGATGAAGAAAAATCTCGTCTTCTGATCATTTGATGAAAAGGAATGAACTGGAGGATTCTCAGTTGTCTTATGTAAATATGTGGCTTTATGACAGACTGTCAGACAGACGGATCGCTGATAATCATCTTCATCTGTGTTCCTCACTTGATTCTTAAAAACCCATTAGAAAGGGAATTCATGAGATCACTGGGGTCGCCGCTCTTCGTCGCCCTCCTCTAACGTGTGGAGTACTCATCTCTTTCGGAGACAATATCATTTATAATAATATAACCTTTTTATCTCGCTGGCTGTCGGAGAGCAGACCAGAGTCTTCAAACGGATGTCAGGAGAGAGTGGCGTCCGGACGTGGAGAGGAAATCAAACGCCGGCTGAAGTTTGAGAGTGTGAAGCACTCTGACATTATAACAGCATTTCAATTTGAAGACGATGTCACCTCTTTCCTTAACAGGCTGTGATTTCCTGTGTGCAGCCGAGCGTTCTGCCGCTTCTGGGTTCGAGGCGGTATCAGTGTCAGGCTTTGGTCGCCTTTCACAGACGGGTAATGGAAGGATCTGGCAGGTAGATTAAGAGTCTGCGAGAAAGTCAGACGCTGCAGGCATGGACAGGAGTTTATGTCACATGACATACGTCTTCATTCATTTTCACCTTCCGCCCACCAAAGGAATGTGAAAATACCCTTCAGTGTCAGAAGGACGTTTATCTGCCTGCTGACTGGACCGAGTATCTGGGACAGAAGGCGTGGCCACATGTAGGAATGCCCCGCGGATTTATTACCTGCTCCAACGAGGTTTTCTTTTCACTCGTCTGCATCTGTTTGTTTGTTTGTTTGTTTGTTTGTGAGCAAAATGTGGCTATTGTTGCCTTTGATCCCTCAGACGCCTTTGATGTTTCTTTGAGGGCGGAGCTAAGGGCTCAGTTTCAAGAGTTCCCTTGATTCCTTTGATGTTACTTTGAGCTGGGGGTTCAGTGGGCTGAACAGAGTCGCTGAAGTGGAAGGCGCAGGAGACAACGGAGTATTTGGGAGATAATCAGAGTTTGTTGGAGTTTTCAGTACATTTAAAGGCCCGTCTCATAGCTCAGACATTATTGGAGCAATCTGCAGAACTTTTTCTTAAACCTGCGGTTCTGTTGAGCCTTGGTGGAGGTTTGCGTTTTTTAGATGTTGGAGGGTTGGATGGATGGATGGATTTCAAAGCCTCTGAAGATGCATGGGGTTTTGTTCCACATGTAGAATTATGGATAAAAAATTCCAGCAAATGTAATAGTTTTATAGTTATTATGGGTTAAAAAGGGTCTGATCCCCTTTTGATTTATTTTCTTCTTTTTTTAACCTTTAAAGTTTATGTTTCAAATGATTAAAAACAAACTCTTGGAAGTTCTGCTTGGAAGACGGCATTTAGCATTTAGCTCATGACAGAAGTAATCAAGTTAAGCTTTTTCAAACTAATGGAATACAGTTTGTGCTTTTTTTATTCTGAATATATGTTTATATGGAAGATTTTAATCTTGATTAGGCTTTGAGCTCTAAATTAATATGAATGTTAGAATCCATGTTAACTCCCTTGTTACGGACTCACAGGACCAGAACCTTCTGAACGAGGATGCAGGTTTTGTATTTCAGCTAGCATTGAAGCTCGTCTCCCTCAAGGAACAACTAATGTAGAATAAAGATCTTTTTTTTAAATATGCACATCGCTGCTTTGTTGTTTGCACCTTGAATATAATGTAAAGAAATAATTAGCGTATCCATTCTTGGCTACTGAAGGAAGCTCTTCTGGAGTTCGTCAGTAAATTAAGCACAGAGGGATTTCTTCCTCAAATAAATATTGAATTTCGAATCATCGTGTTGATGCTCTCTTAGCGCTTAAGCTTTTTGTAAACATCAGAACGTACCTGGTCCAACAAAGAATAACCAGGAGCTCCAGATTGTTACCTCCTACGAAGCGGGTGAATTATTCATAGATTGGGGCTGAGGCTTTTTCCACAAGAAGGATGGTCGTCATAAAAATTTAATAACGAGTTTGGAGCGGCGGGCAGTGTTCTCTGCTCATCCAGCGTGAAGAGGAGAGAGATATATATATATTTATATAAAACACGTATGAACCCATGTATCCGCGCTCTCGGATGTTATAATCATTCATCTATCCGCAGTTTAATTGGAAAACGATGAATTGCATTATGAGATGATTTGTGATCCTTGTGGGATTGTAAATAATCTTCTCTCTACTGGTGAAGATGAATGGCTCGTCTTCATTTTTACTATCAGAGAAAATTAAACTAAAACTAAGCCTTTGCTGTTGTCAAGGGAGTTTCACCGAAGAGATCCCAAACTCCTGCGTTGTTCAAGAAATGTCCCTGATTGAACTCTTCAAATGAAATTTGAAGCAATGTCAGAAGTAAAATGTGACATATTAGAGTAAAATATAGGAAATAAAAGCGAGATGTCCCAGAATGCATTCATATACAACACGTTTGGACTAAATCGGACCGATGGTTGAGATTTGAGAATGATGGTCATAAAACTTATGGAGATAATACTCCCCCTAGTTTATTAGTATATATTATTGTGTTTCAACATTATGGTATTATTCACTCCGGGGCTGGACCCTATCCAAGAAGACATTGGGCGACAGCTGGGGCACATATTGGACAAGTCGCCGGTTTGTACCACTGGTAAGGAACTGGATGGTGTCTATTTGATTATCTTGGTGGCAATCCACTTAATGGCTTTGATGTCTTTGACATATGATTTAGTGTCTTTTAATTATTTGCCACATTTGTCACTTGGTGTCTTTGATGGTTTATGACTTCATAACTTTGATGTCCTTGGCATGATTTGGTGTCTTAAAAGGCTATGTTGCTGGATGGCTCATGACTTAGTGTCTTTGATGTCTTTGCGACATGCAACTTGATGGTTTATGATCGTTTGGCTTTGATGTCTTTGAAAGGTCATTTGCTGTCTTTTATGTCTTGTTATATGTAACTTAATGGCTTCTGACTTTATGTCTTTGACGTCTTGGTGACACGCCCCTTCATGTCTTTGATGTCTTTGTAATATTTCATATTTAAATAGTAAATTGCCAAAGTAACAGTTTTACAGTTTTAGGTCTTTGAGTGAATTCCCGCGGTTTCTTCTATATTTTTCTCTTTTCCTCGTTATAATCAGAAAATTTGTGTTTTGTGAATTGTTGCTAAAAACTGAAATCGGCGTCTCGAGTCGTTTCGATCAAACGCAATTTGATTCGTAGTTTTCGTTTAAGCTTTGAAAGCTGTAAAACTAGACAAGACACATACGTGAGGTAATTGACATCACGGCGACAGAGAGGCGGGGTTTATCCAGGACGAGTCACCAGTTCATCACGCTGTTATTCTCCCTAGCGTTCACACCTGCGGGCGACTTTCAATCACCAGTTCACCTGTAATGTATGTTTTTGGCCTCCAGGAGGAAGCTGAAGTACCTGCATATACCTGTAGTCCAGGACAGAGATGGGCTCCTATTGGCTCATGTATGAGAAGGTCAGCTGACCAAACGATGGTGATTCACCAGATCCTGCTTTTGATTGACTGGAATAAATGGCTAACCCCGCCCACAGGAGGACTGATTGTGGATGAAAGCTAATCTTGGCTATCGAGACCGAGTTCTCAAAGATGCATTAAGTCAATACGAGTCTTTGACAGGAAGGGACGTCTGACCTTGACTCCAACGGAGTCAGAGGTCAGAGGTCAGAGGATAAACAATAGGAGATAAGGTCAGGGGTTAATCCCCAGTGTTATTATTGTCTACAACAACAAGCCGCGATTTAACATTCAGATTAAACATTTTATATAATACAAGCCGCTTCAACGGGAGATAAAAATAAAAGTAATCTTCAGGATTTACCTTTATGGATTATCAGCGGGACCGAGGAGAGACGATGTCATCTGTGAGGAGACGCCGAGGAGTTAATACTCCAGAGCGGCTGGAACGATGTTATGAGTCGTTACACGGAAACAAACGAGTATTAGTTTGTTTCCACTTTCATTAGACTTTTTCAATCCACATCAGTCCCGATCAGAACCATCAAATATCAGTTCATCCATAGGATTTTAATCTTCTAAGCCTCATTCATCGACACTTTGATGACATGTCCCTGCTTTGTTTGTTGTTTGTTTGTTTGTTTTTACAAAAAAGTTTTTGTCTAGATACTAAATACACATTAATGTCATTAATAACATATTAATAACATGTTTATAACACTTTAGTTCATTGTTAATAGTGAAGAAACACTTTTAGTGACGTGTGACTTCATGTCCACCTTTGATGTCTTTAAGACATCGAACCTGATGGCTTTGATGTCTGATGTATAATCACATCAGTGAGCCCTTCACCTTTGACCTCCTACTAATTCTAATCGGTTCGTCGTTTTGATCTGAATGGATGTTTGTTTGTTTTGCAACATTTGAGGAAAACTCCAGGAGATGTTCTGGGGGTGAAAACTGGATGTTTCTGTAAAACAGACATAAAAGTATAAACAGCTGCAGTTTTGAGGGGGAAAAAGAAAAAAAAGGAAATGTAAAGCACAGAACCAATAATAAAATATTTCCTGACCCTTTTGTTTGAACATAAAGGATAATCTCCCCTGATATGAGGACAGGAGTAATCTCCTCCGCTGCCACACACACACACACACACACACACAGACTGTTTCACTTTTTGAACCCGGACTGTTTCCCGGAAACTGAAAGATTGGACGTTTGTAGCAGATTGGACCTTGAACAATGGAATAATATTATATTCCTGTCTATAAATAGAAGAAGTGATTTTGAAATCTGGACCTTTTCTGGGATTCACAAAAAAGTTCTTCCTAAATCTCACAGCAGTCGTCATTTCATGTAAAGTTTGCATATATGCTGTAGAAAACATGCCGTGGAAAACAAAGAATGCACCAAATTTTGACTAAATCAGACCAAAACAATTGGAGTTAAAGTTCCGCCTAGTTTAGGGAAGACCCAACCGACCTTTCCCAAAATCAATCCAGTGTTTCCTCACATAAAAAGGTCATTGTTGATATTCATTTTGTACATAATCCAGGAAATAGTTTTTTAGCTCTTTTCTGAAAACAGAAAAATGCTCCCCCTAGTGAGTAAAATATGAACTACTACAGTGAAGTAGATATCTGGATCAAATTTGGACTCAATCAAAACTGTTGAAAATTTAAGGCCCGACAATTTTGGAGCCGATTCTTCACAGAATCCATTTGTATCCGAGTGAATCTTAAAGAAAGACGGTCGGTTCCATCTTCATGTCCCAGTTAGTTTTAGTTCACCCACATACGTCCATCTGTTCCCTCTAAATAAATATATATGACTACTCACCGACCACGTCAACGTGACGGCAGACACTCGCCCTCTGTCTATTCTCAGAGCCGCTGAGTGATGTCATACCGACGACACGTTTCTAACCGGGCTAATTCCGGTTATTGGCTTTGTTTGCCGCCTCATGACCCTCCAGCCTGCTATTTCCTGTTTGTTGTCATTTCTATAAAAAGCACAAACCGTACAGTAAATATGATGAATATTTCATGACTCATGTTCTAAAGCCGGCAGAGGGGAGCTGAGGAAGAGTCGGCTTCCTGCGGGAAGATCCATTCCTGCCAGAAACTCACGGAATGTTCCGTTAAAGCCCAGTTTTAGTTAAAGTTCACTGCTTCTCTCTTTCTTCACTGACGGCTGGTGGGAGTTTTTAGTTGGGTTAAATATTAATTATAAATTACACCATTCCTTTGTGTGTGTGTGTGTGTGTGTGTGTGTGTGTGTGTGTGTGTGTGTGTGTGTGTGTGTGTGTGTGTGTGTGTGTGTGTGTGTGTGTGTGTGTGTGTGTGTGT
>VRLP01002785.1:0-78488 GCA_009660295.1 Lophius piscatorius | reverse complement strand
CTTAAAACTAGTTGGTATTATGTCTTAATATGAAGACAATAAGCCCACATTAATTTAACTGCATAGCAAAGCCTATTAAATAGGAACAATAATAATAACAATGATGACACGTTACTTTCCTATGAAATCATCCACAACTATTTTCCATGAAAAAAAGAATTCCATCATGAAATCATTAAAAAAAAACAACCGAAAAACAAAAAACAAAAATGATTTCTTTCCATATTTCATTTCTTTAGGGGCATCTGTTAATTTAATGTCTTAGATGGTTTAAACTAACCATAAAATAACAAGTTGTTTGGTCAAGCATGTTTTTTAACAGTAAAAGAAAATCCGTATTTTCATATTAATGTGATAATATGTAATATTTCATGGAAAACAGCACATTTTAATTAGATTACCTCAACCTTTTGGTAAGAAATGTTTTTGGAAACCTTTTTGACCCTGAGTAGAATATTTTGATAGCAACATAATTATATACCCGAAAAGTTGGGGATATTATGGAATTATAATCGCCACCTCGTACAACGCAGATCCTTCGTGTGAACGCGACAAAACTCCAAAACTATTTCATGGGCCATTTTCAAATTTTATAGCTACATGAAATTAAGAACTGGAACGATTTTTGGGGAAAGATCGGTTGTACGTTTCCGACATTAAAGGGAGCTTTATCTCCCAAATACTTTTGTCATGATTACGCAACCGTTGGTCCGATTTGGTCCAAAGCTGACGCATATGAATCGTTTGGAGAAGATCTTTCCTTTAAATGTCATATTTTACTCTAATTGTTCATTCTGCACTCAGCTATTTTCTGAAAACGGGGGATGAACTTTTTGATTCGTCATCTCAAAACTCAAAATGTCGACAGTACATTTATTTTTTTACATTAAAAGTTGCTTTTGTGGATGTTGACATTTTTTACAGGATAAGTGAAAAACCTGGTCGGCTGGTCGCTCTACGGGAAAAAAGTCAGAGGAGTACCAAAGTCATCAGAATTAATCAGCACAATGAAAGTTTGCACAAAATGTCATGGCAATCTATCCAACGGGGTGCAAGACATTTCACTACAATTCAAAAATGTCAAGCTGCTCCAGGCGGTAAAGGACGAGTGAACCGGTCCACAAAGCATTCAGAATCCTTACTCTCCGGTTCAATCAGAATTTAATAATTCCAGAGCTTTTTCATCCGGACTTTTGAGTCATTCAGTCCGAATAATTACACCCGTTCTTAAACCAAGCAGTGTCTTTTTTTTCCCCCAAGACCCTGCAAAAGAGACAAAAAAACAATAAAGTGCTGCCTCTCTATCAACTCATTCATTTGTGACAGTATGGACCTTTTTAAAAATGGTGGGAAAATGTTCCATACCCTTGTCAATGTGAAAGCTATTTACATTCTATCCGAGCTGGTCATTAGCCCACCCCCAGTCCAGTCAGCTCCTGGGGTTAGCTTACACTCTGAAAGTAAGACAAGTGGTAATACCCTCCAGGAAACCACTCTCAAGAGGCCGCTGGCATTTCAGCTCTGACGCACAAACCCAGCTGCAATCCACCGCATGTGGCGTTTGTCATTGAGATGTAAAGGAGCGCATGTGGGCACAGCCGATCCTTATTTAAATCAATCACGTAGAAAAGGAGGAGAAGGGAGGCGGATAACATCAGCCTCTGTTCTCATCATCATCACCTGCTCTATTTGCTGATTATCTGAGTGGTGGCTTTAAACATGTTTTTCAACATTCAAGCACAAACGCTGCATTCATACAGACCAAAGCCGGGGCGTTCAGGGTCTTTTCAGTCTTTGTGTTTGTAGAGAAGAGAGATGCTGGTTATCTCCCTTCATGAATGTCTTAGGAACCTGAACACGCCACATAACACAGTACAGAACCAGAACAAAACGTTATGTTTCGATCGTCTTTTTCCTCTGTTCCCTCTCGGGGTCGCCACAGCGGATCATCTGGTTCCGACCATAATTAATACCAGCACCCTGTTGGGTGACAGTACCAGTCACAGTTTTTTTTTATGAACCCGAGGGCAAACGGATCCATTTTGGAGATCAGCTTCATTTTCCACATACTGATTTGGCATGATTGTTTTTACGCTGGATGCCTTTCCCTCGCCATTTATCCGGGCTTTGGACCGGCACTAGAGGTATACTGGCCTTGTGACAACTTCATAGCTGGGTTTTTGTGAGGCTACACTGCATATCATTAATGCTATTATATTATTTTTTTAAAACTTTGTTCTCTCCATCCAGCACTTTGTAGACGGTCCCTGCTCATCTACTTCCTGCAGGATCCTCTTGGGGATCAAAGTTCTTCGTCCGGCGTGGAGGACGGCTTCTTTCTATGGAAGCGAGGTTCTAGCTCGTTGTCGATGTTACCACGATACGAAGGTGGTGTTTATTGTGTTTCAATATCGGTTCTAGCCAGAGTTATGAATCCAGGAAGTTTGAATCTCTGAAGGTTTTTCCGCTTTTTCTGTCTCCTGTGGGGCCCTGAACGCACCATCACTGCCTTCCATTGAAGAAAGATGGATGAAATGTTGTTTATGTTGTGATGCATGTTTGTTTGTTTTTTCGTCGAGGAGTGTACAAGTTCAAGAACCTATATTTGTCCCTACAGGCCTTAAAATGTCAATATTGTAAAATCTAAACTCAATGTTGAAATAAAAAGGAATTAAAGAAGGAAATTTCCATAAAAAAACGATAAAACGTCAAATCTGTGTACTTTTACAGTTAATCACGTAAAATGACAGTAAAAAAGACAATAAATTCAGACTGTCAACCTGGAAATCAACACGATTTCACAAATTTATGCCGCATTTTTAGCATCTTATGTCCTTTGAAATGATGTTATTGCTAAATGGTTAAAGTTTTTTTTTAAAAAGTATTCACACCTGCAAAATTTGTCATTTAGACGGAATAAAGCTTTATTCAAGATAATCCAAAACATATATGTATGTCCCTGTATCTGCGACAGTCAGATACATTTTTGAATTTTATGGTATTTTATTGTCGTCATTTGACAGTTTATTTGAACATTAATTTCTACAGACAATTTTTAACACTCATTTTCAAATTTTATACCCGCATAGACCTCAATTCGAGGAAGAACTGGATTGATTTTGGGAAAGGCCGGTTATAGATTTCTTTATTT
This sequence comes from Lophius piscatorius, assembly GCA_009660295.1. NCBI lineage: Eukaryota > Metazoa > Chordata > Actinopteri > Lophiiformes > Lophiidae > Lophius > Lophius piscatorius. The sequence goes on along the minus strand of VRLP01002785.1, from coordinate 75,337 downwards.
CCCAGAGTTTGTGGCAATCATTTCTCAACTGTTGGCCTGATTTAGTCCAAATTTGGTTTGTACGAATCAACTCAAGGAATCAGGCCTATTCAATTGGCGGCCCGCAGACCACATGCGACCCAGAATCCACCCCCGACTGGCCCAGGCAGAACGGGAAAGACGTTATGAGGGCCTGCAGAAATTCCTACACACTGTGAATGTGACGCTACGCGTCCGGTAACGACACTCAAGCCACAATGCAGCGCATTTTTGCGATTGGGGTTATTTGTGTGACGGATATGAGCAAGGGCAGAATGCTGCATTTTCCTACACTCCACAAATGCATCTCAACAGCAGCACAAATCACGGATGCGATGACAAATTTCTTTGCAAGGCTGAAAGCCGACTTTGCAGCTAGTTTGGATGGATGGCACTGGTGATGGGCTTTGCCAGAAACCCGTTCACTGTGGTGACAGAAAAAGACTTTTCTGTCAAAGCAAAAGAAGTGATCCCTTCCATCGACGAGGAGAAATTCTTTCTCGAACTTGTGGACATGCAGTCATCCAAAGCCAAGGAACAGGAGCTTCATACTAACTGGCCTGCAAAGTTTCGGAGTGATGTCAAAATACACCATTTCCTTAATGTTTAGAAGGTAGCAACATACACATGGATCGACACACACACTCACATCAAGCTTTTCAAAGGTGAACTGAATAAAAAGCAGCTCCCGTTACTTAGCAGCACCAATGCCTTTGGATTGCACTAAAATCTTAGGAGAAAAAGTCACTGCTCTCGTTAAAAACAGAGGAAATGTCATTTCTCCCACTGACATTCATCAGAATAACTGTAGCCTACATATGAACATAATGTGGGATGTGTTACGAAGCCATGCCTTATCACACATGTGACTTAAAACAAATGTAGTTACATTCCCTCAGTGTACAGTAGGAGTTTTGTACGCATGGGTGTTAATTGTTATCACTTGCTATAAGTTTGTGAACTAATATTTTTTTAAATTCAGTTTGATGCATTTTATGTGTCGGAGTCAGTATGCACTTTTGTGATTTTCTTATTGATACTGGTTCTGTGTGACGGCAGCAATAAATAAACATTGCTCGGTTTTCATTACATTAATTTGTGTTAGTTTAAAATGTGGTTAGCAGCTGCTGACAAGGTCTGGCCCAAGTTTCACGTTCTTTTCAAATCTGGCCCAATTGAATTTGTAATTGCACAGCCGTGTTCTACTGGGTTGGAGATCTTTAAATGTTGCACCCATATTTTACTCACTAGGTGTCAAACTCATTCGTAGAGGGGTGCAAAATTAAAGATGGAAACAACATCGAGGGACAGACAGGTCTCAAATTGGCCATTTTTAATCAGGGCTTTTATGACAGTTTTATTCTATTCTGAACAAACCAACAATATACAAAAATACTCAAATCATAGATTAAGTTCAAAATAGATCAGCATAACTAATTTCAATGTCTCTCTCTGTCTGTTAGTATCACAGAATAATTTCCAATGAAAAGTTTTTATTCACAGGGATCAATAAAGTCAGAAAACTATATTTGTCAGGTTACAAATTACATCTATAATCATACTGGCTTAAATCAACCAAAAGGAACTTTATATGACCCGTGGTTAATGGCTGGTACTGTTATAACCGTTTCTTTGTTCTGCAATATCAAACAGTGACAGTAGACTGTCGCTCCTCGTAGCTGTTCCTGCAGTCAGGAGCAGCTGCTCCTCAGAAAACCGTCATGTGCATGAACAGCCAGCGTGCAACTTAAAGTTACTAATACATTTATTATTCATTGTTTTACAGTTTTCTCATCTATATCCCCTCCATAGTATCTCTTCTTAGGATCAGCATAAACTTCATTTGAGTGACTGGATAAACGCTGATGTCTGACAACAGAGGAGCGGGGAGCGGCGCCGGCACTCTTGATTGACGCGTCGGCTTCCCCAGTGCATTCTGGGATCTGTATTATCTGTGGTGTTTGAAATGTATACCATCAGGCCAGTTCAGTTGTATATATATATATATATTATATTTTACATGACCTTACATGACCATGTGGCTTTGTTACACTTATTAGCGAATTCAAATAATTGACATGCAGCTGACAGTCACTCAGAAGACGTTAATGTCTACGAGAGACATGCAGGCATCTCTTTTTGTTCATTATCATCTCTTCGGGAGTTTAAAAGCCTTCTCTCCTCTTCATCTCGAAGCATCTGCTGTTTCTATAGCAACAACCTTCAATTAAGAGACAGCCTGGATCTTGCTGTTACTGCCAGCATGGTGCTAATTGATGCTGAGCTTCAAGTTAGGGGGATGGGGTTGTTTGGATCGCACACACACACACACACACACACACACACACACACACACACGCACACACACGCACACACACACACACTGATTAGTGTAGATGGCTGATGTGGAGAGACTATAACTAGATTCAATGATCGCTGTATTCTTATAGCTGCATGCAGACTGTAAATATACATCGATGTTTATGTGTGTATTTATATGAATTATAGTGTCAAAGTTTGTACGCACATATTCCCTTTTTCTGCTTCTTACATTGTCGATCTATTTTCTAATTACATTTTTTCCCCGCCAAGGAAATGTTTTCACTCTTGTGTGTTTTTTTTGTTTTGTTTGTTTGTTTGTTTGTTTGTTTGTGAGCAGGATTACGAAGAAAACTACTGGATAGATTTACATGAAATATTTGATTTTCACATATCCTAGAGGTGGTTACATTTTGGTGACGTTACGTGTTTCACCACATTTAAGATCTAACTAAAATAAAAAAGGTCATTTGGACGTTACAGTGGGGCTATTCCTGCCTTTGATGTTTTGATTCCTTTGATCTTTCTTTGGGGGTGGAGCTTGAGGCCCAGCTTCAACAGTTCCTTTGATTAATTTGATGTTACTTCAGGGGTGGAGTTGGGCGCTCAGTGGGCTGAACAGAGAAGCTGAAGTGGAGGGCGCAGGAGATGAGCAGCTACAGAGTATTTGAGAGATACTCAGAGAGTTTGTTGGAGCTGTTGGTAGATTTTGAGGCCGGTATTAAATATTCATTCATTTTTCTTATACCTTGGGTACTGTTGCCCCTTTGCGGATGTTTGCGCTCTCTGAGGGCTTTTTCTATATATCTTTTATCATTGATTTCAACCATCTGCATGTCACAATCTCAAAGAAAGCATGTACATATATCCCTTTATATATACTGTAACTCTTTTGCTATGCTTTTGGAAATACTTTGCAGATGCTGCTCAAATTCTCCAGCACATAATTTGCATCGGGTTGCTTTTGGAGTGAAAAAAATGTTGCACAAAGAAAGAAAAACATTCGCTAGAAAGGAAATGATGCTCGTCACGTGACACGCTAACCGATGGCACCTACTGTTGAGCAGCATTTGCTCACAAGCCTGTCTACGATGCTCAATAATTAAATGATGTGAATCTCCTTTTATTCACGCCGTTCTGCACAATTACATCACGCTGCTTTGAATAAAGAAGAAGTGATTTCGTGGAGGAGAGAGCATAGTAGCATAACCTGAAGAAAAAAAAACCTATTTTTTAAAGAGGTCGTAATCATATTACAGTCCCCGACAAATTTGTTTCCTTTTTCATTATTCAACTTGATGAAGCTTTTTTCTCCGTGATGATTTGCTGCCCTGGAAAGCATAAAAATAGAGCAGAGGAGAAATGTACTTTTATCATCTTAAGGGGAAGCTGTATTTGTACTTTCGAAATCGCGTCTATATTTAGAGTGTCAAATGTTTGCCTGAGGCTCTGATGTGGCAGACGTTAAAAAAAAAAAAGCGTCTCTCTCTGGCTTCCTTTTATATCGTAGTATTTCAATTTTGTTGGTTTGTGATTTCACTTTTATTTTTAGATGCCGATTAGTTTGGTTCTGGCTTTAGATATCGCTGTCAGATTACGAGCCGGATCCACTCTACAGGGGATTGAGCTTTTCCAGGTGTTATAATTAGATGACGACTTCAGAAGAGAGGGAAAAAATGCTGCATTTTTATCAAAATATCCCCGAAAAGTCGTGGATATTTTCCTCTAGTAGTTCATATTTTACTCACTAGGGGGAGTTTTTCACAGTTCACATTTCACAGTTTCACAGTTTTCCGGACATTACTAAAAAAATGTTTCATGGATCATAAGTCACCATCGATTTTTATACCCACATGGACTTTAGTTTGAGGAAGAACTGGATTTATTTTGAACAAAAGTCAGTTTTATATTTCTGACACAAGGGGGAGCTTTACGTTCAAATCTTTTCTGCCCATCATTTCTCAGCTGTCCGATTTATCAAAACTTGAAACATATAAAGGAACTCGCAGAGACGTATCTATATATATACTATATATATATATACATAATAATTGAGAGCTTTTTTACAAATTACACTGTTTTAGCAATAACCTCCTAATTGTTGGTCCGATTTTGTAAATATTATTCGACGTAAGGAGATATATCTCGTATATCATATTCTATTCTAGTAGTTCATATTTTTACTCACTAGGGAGAAATTTTCTCGAAAAAACACTGTTTTCCGGATATTTTCTAAAAAAACATTATCACCGTATCAATTTTTATACCCACATACACCTTGGTGAGAGGAAGAACGGGTCAGTTTATATTTCTGATACTAGGTGGAGCTTTATCTTCAAAAGTTTTCTGCCCATCATTTCTCAACTGTTTGCCGATTTAATCCAAAATTTTTGTTTAAATTGGACTCGCTGAGATCTATCTCATATATGTATATATATTATTTTACTCTTATAGTTTATATTTTACTCACTGGTGAGAGCTTCTTTACATAAACACTGTTTTAGACCATAACCTCCTAATTGTTGGTCCGATTTTGTCCAACTTTTGTAAATATGAATCGACCAAAGGAGGTTATATATATATATATAGATATATATATATTTTACATTAATAGTTCAGATCTTACTCACTAGGGGGAGCTCACTTTATGAAAAACACTTGTGTTTCAGACAGAACTAGGCAGGGGATTGGGGGACCGGCGCTTCTGTGTGGACAACAGAGGACTTCACTGTTCATGTAATATAGATGTGTTTTATTAGAAATAAGTCACATTCATTTTGTGCTGTGAAAACTGTACATCAACAGGAGGTAAAAGAGGACATAATAAACAAAGTCAGGACAAAAAACTAAACATAAATGGGTATTCAGTACAAGTAACCGGAGGTACAAGTGGGGAAGGGGGTCGGACAGAGGAGTGTGAAGGGGACAGTGGAATTGGCTGGTAATACGTACGGTACTGCCGGGTTACTGACAAGGTTATGAAAAACACACAGCTACAGAAGACGTGAGGTTCAATTACCCGTCGCTACACGGCAGGGAGTAATAACAAATATCCTGAAGACCAGTTTAGAGAAACTCATAGGCTATCATTCATTCCATATAATGTCTGCGTTATAGAAGTACAAGTATCACAGAGCGCTCCCAATATGGAGTCTCGTGCTAACACGTCTCTAGTCAATAAATTCCTTGAATTGCTAACACAGATTTCTCACACAGTAATCTCGTGGCGCGCCGCGGCACTCTGCAAATATGAAGGAAGAGGGTATAAAATTTTGAAACACTGGTAAGAAAAAATTCGGCCTAAATGATAGAATCGATCTCGCTTGAGCATCAAGCGCCCATCATATTGCATTGTTTCACTTTGATGGCGGAAAACACAAATGTGTTAAAAGTCTGGAGGCGCAGACGCCGGACAGGAAGTCGTGTCGACGCCGGGAGCCTCTGCTTGGTCCAAGTTGTCCTGCCAAGTCTGTGAAACAAAAAGGGCGATGACGAAGGGTCTTGCGGACCCCCCCTTGTGTCCACATGAGCGACATGGAAGAGCCTGCATCTTGTGCCGGCTATGAGCGACGGTGTCCCACAACTCCGTACGTTCCCACCAAGCGTTTTTCCCAGAGTGCACTGCTCATCCTCAGTGAGAGTCTGTGTTCATCCTGATGCTGGTGTTTTGGTATCAGAGCATCAAGTTGGAGAAACCAGGAAATGTCGCAAACTAACCGCCAACTCCGTCAGCACTCAGTGCGTTTGTCCCGATGCGGTCCAGGGGCTCAGAACACGTTACATCATTTTTTACTAGAACCTAAGGTTGTAGCTCAAAGGTGGAGAACCATAAATCTTATGGCTGCCTGATATAAAGGTAAAATAAAGGTAATAATGACAATAAGAGTGGTAATTAATAACACTACCAGCAATGATTGGACCGATAATAACCGTGGTCGGAGTCCGAAGCCCGCTCTCTAGTGGAGTTCTCCGTACAGAGAATATCATGGAAGTCTCATTCCGGGCTTGAAAGAGTGTCAGTGCCAGGAACACATGAAGAGAAAGAACCAATAAACACACGGCACAAAAGCAAAAATATGTGTGTGCCCCTCTGGCAGAGTGCAGAGTATTGGACTCCAAGCGTGACGCCGGTCCCTTCAGCTCTCCTGCCTATGTTTTAGCTGGAAAAGGAGCAGCCAAGAGTTCTGGTTGGTAAACCAGAACTCTAAAAAAGCAGGGAGGACAAAGCTTGTTTTATTATTCTAATTTCCCCCCAAAGTTAGGTGAAGGAAAAAAAAAAAGGTTCATCTCGACCACATCCTTTGGACCTAGGCTGAAGGGCTCAGGAAATTCCCACGTGTGTGTGGGAAGTGTTTATAGGAACAATAGCCGGTCCTGGTGAATGGGTCCCAACGATCCCTCAACGGACCCACCGGACCTTCAGAGAACTCTGACACAAGATGTCCCAGGTCCGCACAGAGAAGCTACATTGAACATCCCATAACCAGCATCTACAGTTCATCTCTCCTTCTCTCCCGTCCTTCCTGATGTGGCTCCGGGTTTGAAGACATTGATTCTGGGACCAACTTTCTCATTTTCCTGGCTTCACCTACTCTTTCCGTTAAGGAACCAAAAAGCTTGGACTGAAATCCGCTGGCTCTTCTCTCCTCAGACCTCTGTTTGCAGGTCCATGATATCCTGTCCAACCAGTGGGATTATGGTGCTGGTCTTCTCCCACTCCACAGAGTGCAGCTCGAGAGGTGAAGCGGCGAGGGGCTCCAGGTCTTTGCGGACCCATGCAGGGGGGGACTGCGGAATCCCTCGGACTCCTTCCCACGGCCTCTCCAAAGGAGCCTGCTGCTTGTCCTGTTTAGATAGAAAGAACAGCCACTTCAGAACTGGTGTCTCTCTCCAGAACCCAGCAAAGCATGATTGGAATCAAAGTGATGTGGGCTTGATTAAGTCGTTACGTGTGATGTGCCAATTGTCATTTCGAGGACATTATTCCCCTCGTGAGGCAAGTGTCATGTCTGATGGCGTGTCTCAGTCAATTTTGAGAATGTGAGGTTGTATATAAACACTCACACTGAGGTTCGTTTTGTCACTTCCTCCTGAAGACACACTCCATCTCACAGACTGTAAGAAGGAAGGAAGAAAATACATCCTTATTCAAATGACCTCGGGTGTAATGACCACCATAGATGAATCTACAAATCAATGGTTGGGTCATTTTTGTACATCAGATAATCTCTTCTAACATCAGAGTTGCCTCTTTTACGCTCCTTGCTTTACTCTGTTTTCATCTCTTTTGTTCTGTTTTTCCTCACAATCCATCTCTGTGGGAACGGATGAGGAGCACAGTATCATTCTAAGTTACCTTGCTGTCGGAGGCAGGTGACTCTCTGTCCTTCTCGGCGTGATGTAGCTTCCTGTTGAGGTCCTGGAACATGTTCTGGTGGCGTTTCTTTGTGTGCATTATTTTCTGGAGGAGAAGAATAGACAAAAAAAAAACTGTTTTAGTCCCACAATCAACGCTTACTGCTGCTACAACTACTAGAATATCAAAGATCATTTTTTAATGTTTCCAAATGAGAATTAAAATTCACCTCAAAGTCCAACTCAGCATAGCGAGATTTCTGTCTCTGCAAAGAAAAAAGAAATAGATAGAAAGTTGGTTTAGAGTCAGATATTAGATGCATGATACTGCAATTCTCACACTATTCCATCTCCTCCTACCTCCAAGGAGCTCATGGACAGCGTGGAGATGGTCTCACTCTTGGACATCATGGAGTTCATGGACTCAAAAGTGTTCTCCAGGCTGCTGTGGGTGATGTGAGACTCGCTGGACATGTTATGAATGTTCTGGATGGGCGAGTCCCGCTCAGAGTATGACATGCTGACTTGGTCGGGTGGGATGGACTTCATCCCGAAGGCGGCTTGTGGCTCGGCGTAAGGCCCGCTGAGATGCATAAGTCTGGCCTGGGGCAGCTGCTCCACACTGATGTTGTATTTTGTCGGGTCATCTTTGGGTTTGGACCTCAGTGTGGACGTAGTGTTGGGCATGAGGACGTAACCGCTGCCGTCAGACATGCTGCCGTCGCCCCGAGCCAGATCGGCATCCAGCTGCTGGAAAAGCTCCCCCTCGCACACATACACGGGTTTCCCGCAGGACGGGTCGACTCCGCCCGCCAGGCGGCTCTTCTCTCTCTTCAGGGTGAGGGTGTGGCTGGAGTATTCGGGGACCGCCTGCATGTGAGCCTTGCTGGGGTTGGATGGCAGGGTGTGGAAGTTGGAGCCCATGGGAAGAGGCAGCAGGGGAGGAGGCATCTTCTCCTCGGACGAGCTCTTTATGCCTTTAAATAAAAAAAATGGTAAGATAAGAGGACTTTATTAGTCCCGATGGAAATTCTTGTGCCAGAGAATGTTCAGAAATGACAGTAAGAAAAAAATAACAATCAGTGAGTGAAAGAAAGAGACTATAAACATAAGTGGAAATGTAAAAAATAAAGTGTAACAGTATAATAGTGAGCTTAATATTGAGTATTGCACATGACGATAATATTTTAAAGTGCAGAAATATACGTAACTTAGTAATATTGCATTGTATTGATTTATTGTCGCATTGATATTAGACTCCTCCCCCCATCCTGCAGAAGGGGGAGGAGTCGAAACAGTCGAACGGTTGAATAAAGAACCGCGGGACGTCTGAAAATGTAGTTCATTAAATACGTCGTTGTTACCGGATGTTTCTAAGCGCTCGGCTCACAGGCATTCAAACGCAAATGAAAAATGGTGAAAGGAGGAAGAGGGAGAAGTTGTCGTTAAAAGGTACTGACCTTGTCTGCTTGAATCGCCATCCTTCTCACTATCAGACTGCTGGTGAAAGAATACAAATGTTCCATTAGTGCTTAATGTAAGCACATATACATTTAAGGATCAAAAAAAATAAATGCCAGAGGCTCTCAAGACATCAAAAAGGCAGAAAGCCAAGAAATGTACCGTGTGTTGGGTGTGGCCGTTGTGGTGGGAGCTGCCAGAGTCTCCGTTGCCATCGTCCTTGCGGTCCACTACTCTGCACTTTACAGCTTCTTGGACCTAAAAGGTGGAGGGAAGCATTTATTTGAAGATGCAACCTCATAAATAAAACAAAACAAAAACACCTTTGTATTCTTAATTCATGTCACTTTATCCCTAAAATGGGTTTTCCTTACCTCTCTGCGTAGGATGCAGTGAACCATGACGATGATGAAGCCCTCCAGAGAGTCAAAAACAGCGAAAAGGATCTGGAAGAGGGCGGAGCGACGGTCGGTGATGGCCAGGACAGCGGACATCCAGGTGAGGGCCAAGAGGGGCAAAACCACGCAGGAGCTCCACAGTGATGCCCTGCAGGTTGAGAAAAAAAACAGATTAGACTCTTCAAGCTCACTAACGTTCACTATGGGAGGAGCTCCGTTTCCTTCCTGTCCTGATTTCACGCCTGTGCGTTTGTCCGTTTGAACGCGAGCAGGATAACGGAGAAACTACCGCACGGATTTGTATGAAATGTTACCCAGAGACAGATTTTGGCATACCCGAGATGTGATTACATTTTGTTGACGTTACGTGTTTTGCAGCCTTTAATGTTAAATAAGATAAAATAATAAGCCGATTGGAGTATCGGCATCACAATGTGGCACTTGCTGCCTTTGATCCTTCGATTCCTTTGATTTTTCCTTGGGGTTGAACTTGATTCTCAGTTTTAATGGTTCCTATAATCCCTATGATGTTCACTTGGGGGTGGGGCTGGGGGATCAGGGGGGTAGACAGAGACGCTGAAGTGGAAGGCACAGGAGAAATACTCCTGTCGTCCTGATCTCCATTTGCTTATATCCTTTTATCCTCATATTGTAACCACAAAGGCAGCCGAAATGTTTGCAGCAGTTGGAAATAAAGACCAAACAAATTAGTGAAACTGAAATTCGTCAACTTGCACTAGAATTTTGTTTGCGCTTTTATCTTCAGGTGCTCATTGAGTTGTCAACAGATTTAGTGGCTGATGATAACTCCCACACTGAATAAGATTTGTCTTACTGTTGTGCCTAAGCAGAGGTTTGGGTTCTCTGAGGGCTTTTGCTCGTTTGATCAAGAGGCTTGATGTCAAAATACATCATCAATAAGCCTGATACGGCACTGATGACGGCGATAAGCTCAATTCTGTGGCGTACAAAGAGGATCAATATGACCTACCCGGCTCTCTCCTTCAGCTTCACATCAGTGATGCCGTCCTTGGACACCAGCTTGTTGAAGACCAGAATACCAATGACCATGTTCACCTGTGTGCAGAACAAAAAGATTAATGTAGATGAGGCAGGTACTGATGGGTAATGCATTCACAAACAGACTAGGTATTGTGATGGATTTGGACGTCATAGTCAGAATATGTACCAAAACAACAGCTGCAGCGGGGCCAACGAACGAATAGAGGAGTCCGCCCTCGAGAGATAGCCAGCAGCTAGAAGAGAGGAGGAGGAGGAGGAATGTTAATGCTTGATCGGAGATAACGGGCTTTCCGGAATAAAGTCAGACAAACACGAGACCCAAAAAATTGCCAGGCAGAGGCTACACTTACTAGTTGACGGTGCCGTATCCCTTAGCTTTTGTGAAACCCACAGAGACAGCCACAACCAGAGCAGGAAGGCCTAAAAGATGGAAAATGCGCAGAAATTGGGAAAAAGTTAGGAGGTGAGCGAGAGCTTTTCAGAAAAGCGATGCGACACGACTGGAAGTAAATAGAGTTTGACACAAAGACAAGCGCTCTTACCCCATCCTAGGCACAAGAAGCGCTTGCGGATGATGCGGTTGCGCAGACGACCAGTGACAGCCATGTAAGACTGCCAAGCTTCTGTCAGCACCCAGCAGAAAGAGGAGAGGAAGAAGAAGTGCAGGAGAGCAGCCAGCAGAGTGCATACCACCTTTAGTGACAGACGGAAGGGGAGACATAGAGGAAAGATGGGAAATCTGTGTCAGTGGTTGCCGCTACTTCCAAGATCCCCAAAAGCGAGGAATTTAAGAGGAGTTTCAAAGAGTAGGTACCACTTTACAATAAGACTATCTTTAAAAATGGTTTATAATTAGGTTATAAATCAGGTTGTTAACCCTTAATAAGTCATTTGTTAACGTTATCTCCCAATTTAGCAATGCGGATCACTATTTGGCAATATCAAGTTCCCTATAAAGATATGTGTGCTCACTATTTGGCAAGCAAGATCTCTCATAGCCTTCATATCTAATCAATTATAGCAATTTATTAATGAGTCATAAAGTGTTTACAACTTATTAGTAAACTACGTATCCGCCATTAATAAACCCTTAATAAGGGGAGTCTTATTTTGATGTGGTACCGTAGAGAGGTGGGCTAGAGTGCCTTACCTTGTTGCGAGCCTGAGTTTGTCCGACAAGAATGAGGGCATTGGAACATATAATGGACAGACAGAAGTTGATGAGGATAACTGAGCGCTCGGAGCGGATGTACCTGGAGGAGGAGAAGAGAATGCATTTAGGAATGAGCGGCTACGAGGAGGGAGAAAACAAGAAACAAACTATATAACGTCGAAGGCTGATGGTGGAACCGGGCTGTTAGTGTTACTTACTTCCAAACGGAGACGTAGATGATGATGAGGAGCAGCAGGGTGAGAGAGGAGACCCCACAGCCAACGATGAGAGTCACGGACGGGAGGAGTGCCTTGTCCATGATCTGCAGCGAGGAGACAAAACCAAACATGCGTCTTAGAGATGATTGCAAACGAAACACACACACACACACACACACACACACTCGCAAAGAGAGGAAATCAGCGCTGATGTCCACACACATATGCACACATCCCCTCAGCCGCTAGGCGTGCGCTATCTGGAACAGCAGACATCTCCCCGTGGACAAACAGCTGAATGGCAGAATCAGGCCGTGTCTGAGGCAAGGTGACCCCAAGGTGAACATGTCAGAAAGATGGAGCGGCAAAACCCGACAAACGCTCAGGGTCCCTGCGTTTCTCCCTCGCGCTTTTGAGTCAGCAAATGAGGCCAGGAGGTATGTATATACACATATATTTATAAACACATAAATATATTATGGATGTATTCTGACGGACTTCCTGAGACGCTCCCTCCTCTCCTCCTCTTTAGCTATTTCTCACGATGATGGCGTCTTCTGGGGCGAATCAGGAGCTCCTTGTCCGTCCCCTAAACGTGGACCATTACCGCTTATTAATCTAACGCCACCTGTCCGTATGATGATTTGTGACAGCAGCTTAGCGCCCTTCGCTGCCAGAGGCGGAGACGTCCCATGTTTCAAACAGGCCTGTAAAATGTAGCGGAGGAAGGATTGTCTTCTCCGCCGCTCATTCACCTGGACGTCTGACAGGAGGGGGGTGGTGGCGGCTGCACGCATGAATCTCAGCTTCTTCAGGCGCCCTTAAGACCTTCCTTCTTGGCAAACGCACCTGCGAATCCCAGGCGGCTAATTGCGCGTTCACAAAATGTGCACAGTCTTTGTCTTTGTCGCACCTACGCCAGAGAGGCTTTAATAAGACGTGGTTAATCCGACACCTCTGAGCAGATTGTGATCACCACAAAGTGTGTGAGCCGCCTGAAGCCCTCATCGACGAATGGTGCGATTGTATTTTTGATATGACGGGTGAGAAGAGGACGAAAAAAAAGGTCTAAGTGGTTCCAGGAATGGAAAAAGCGAGGAAAAATGTCCTCATACAGAAAAAGAAATTAGCACAGATAATGGAGATAGACATGGACACCGCTTTAGAATTCATTTGATTTATGGCTGGTCTTGAATTCTTCCTCTGTGTGCACGAAGTGTGGCTTTCTTACGAAGCCTTGAAGGATTCTTCCTCCCAATCTCAATAAAGGATTGGCGTTGGTTCGGCCTGCAGCCGCCTAAGACTAATTAAGTTTGGTCAATTTTGCTTTAGAATTGTCCCAAGGATAGAAAGCAGATAGCGAAAAGAAATCTGCTACCGCCGTTACTGAATCGAGGGAATTAAGAAATGACAAAGGCGGTCTGCTCTACTTCCCCGTCCCTGCGATCTTTAAATCTGGGCTGATTCTCGCACCACGAGCCTCTTTGGAACCCAGACAGCCAGGACGATCTAAAAATGGGGCATGTCTTCTGACTGTCCTTGACTGGGTCCCCTGTTCTCATTTTGAGGAGTAACCATCGACCAGAACACTTTTTTCTGCTGTTCTATGAATGACATCACCTGTGCTTTCTATGTGTGGTTCTCCCACCGGACCATTGGTGATTCAAACGCACATGATGCTACGAGACCCCCGGAATCAAACCACGTCGGAATGGGAGCCTGACACACTGCAGTATCTGGCTCGGTTCTGTTTCTCTCTCTCTCTCTCTCTGCCTCTCGCCGCTGTTACTCATAAGGCTCGCAGGAAGACGTTATTGAAAATGTCCATGCCCAGATCAAAGGATGGATGGCGAGGCGCCTGGAAGGAGGGGGGTGGGGGTGGGGTGGGGGGCATCAATGCATAACCAGACATCTGACTCTCATTGGTCCAGCGTTTTCAGACTGGCTGCTGTGGCCGAAGAGGAAGGAGGAGGAGGTGGAAGACGAGGAAGGATGTAATCGACAATACGGAGATATGTGGAATGATTCCGCAGCTCCATTTTTTATCTACAGCAAATGGGAGGATTCATTGGCAGCACAGTGACAAATAAGGTTCCGACCAGCCAATAGAGAAAATCTAGCATGTAAACAACAGGTTGGAGGGATGGGATGAAGAAATTGCAGGCTAAAATTCTAAATGTTGAGTTGTTTTGCCGCTGAATGTACACCAAATGAATAAGAATGCACAATAAAGAAATAAACCTTTCTTTAAACTAGCACACATCTGTGGATTGTTTTTTGTGTGCAGCACTGTTGCATAGCAGAGGTGGACAGAGCATTTCTTCCGTCCTGTGGGGCCGCTGAGGAAGAGGAGGGGGCTGAGAGTGTCTGTTTTTTTCTTTCTTTCCCCCTTCAGCATCTCAGTTATCGGAAATCACACAAGGCCGAGCGCGCGCTGCAGAAGCCGTTACCAGGGCAACTGGAGAGCGATCAGCTTCTCCAGGCAACTCGGTCTACAGGGGAAAATTACATATTTGCGCATGAAATACAGCACTTTGTAAAGGTTTTGGTGCTAAAACGGAGCTTTTACATCTACGTGCATCATTCAAAATGAATAATATCATATGTCGAATTCAAAAACCCAGATAATCGTCACGGGAGGAATTTTGGTGAATTAAAGAAAAAAAAGGAAAAATGCTCATGGACTCAGCTATATAAGTTAATTCCAAATGATGAATAAACGTTATGAATTCTATTAATTCCTAAGCTTCCAATCGTTTTCATTCGGTCGGATCTGCAGCGCAAGAATGCGCATCAAATTAACGAGCAGGAGAAAAAAATCGACATACCAGCACGCAATCAATATATATTTATATATATATACTTGTTTTTTATTTTCTTTCATTTTACTACTTAAATGCATTTAATGCTCGTCCATGTATCGCCTGATTATTGGCTCTGGTTGTCCGATCGGCTGCAGGGACAAAGAGGCGCAGCGCCACAGCAAAAACCCGCTCGAAAAACAAGCCCCCCTCCATCCACAGCCACGCAAACAGAGAAACATTTAACATGCATACCTGCACAGAACACCGGGACCCGATCAGACGGGAGACTTACCGAGTCGAGGTTGACGTGCGCTAAAATGGCGAAGGTGGAGAGGCTGTCACACACGCATCTGGTTCTGAATGAATCAACTGGCACCGCTCTGCAGCTCCGAGCAGACCAAGACCCGAGCAGAGAGGAACTGCACGAGGAGGGAGAGAAAGGCAGTGACGGGTTAGGAGAGGAGACATCTGACACATCTCTCTTGTGAATGTCTCGTCATAATAGTTTTTTGCTTTTATGCAGACGAATGCTGCCATTCCTCTTCATTTCAAACCCAAACCCCTTCATGGAGAAAAGAAGATGCCACACCGTTCTGCATTTTATGTTACATTTGAAATGAACATATTAGTCAATATTAGTTGTGCTACCCAGTGTCATTAAAGGAAATATGACTTTTTTTTGGTTCAGTAGCATCCGAGGAGAGCCTCGATGATGTGTGCGACTAATAAATTAATGATGACAGGGAATGAATAAATGTCATTATTAAGCCTCATCTGCTTTATGATAATCTTTTCCTCAGTGCGTGAGGTGATTGACATCGCTGGCTGGGTGTTCCCAATGTGAAATGTGAATTATGAGTGTTTTTATAACTGATTAAATCTACACTCCAACCGATACATCCAAATGAAAAAGGGCTTTTTTTTCCTTTTTCTAATGCAACCTCGATAAAAGATCACTAATGATTTGTTCAACACATGCCCAGTTTATCCTCACATGCACTGTGACCAACTCCTTCAGACAAAATGCATCGGATTTGCATCAGAAACAGATGCTAGAGAGCTCAGAGTGGATAAGGGCACCGAGCAGAACCCCTCAGGCACTGAGCGACTGGTGAATACAGAGGGGCACCAGGTCCGGCCCGGTGCAAAGAGTCACGGTTGATCAGCCACGAGGCGAACTCATCATGCCAGTTAAGTGGAATGGCATTCATGCAGGCCAGGCTGCAGGGTTTAATGTGTGTTGGAGTTGGCGTAACACAGCTCCGATGTGTGGTCCTGCCATGAGTGTCATATCAGCGACGCCTCAGAGAAGGTTTCATCTGCATCACATGGACAAAGACGATCGGTGGAGGGGCTAAGTGAACGCCATCTGCCCTGCAGACAGAGCCCACAGAGTTTTCTTCCTCTGCTAATTCAACTGTTTGCATCCTCCCATTAACCTCAGCCGCTATCACAAATGAATCTAATTTCACTCCCCCCCTCCCCCAAGAGCCAATTCCATTTTCTCCTTTGATGCATTGTCTCATCTGCTCATCATTGATCCGGGTTGTTACGGCTTATACATAAAAAATGTATGTGTGTAAAAGGGAGTAGTGGTTATGTGGATGCAGGATGGTTTCTCCTTTCTTTCTCACAAGTGTACAAATCTGTCTAAATGCAAACGGTCCACCGGTGTGTTATTCAGGAGGGCAGGGGGGAACCGGGGCTGATTTATCCGGGCCACCGTGAGCTCTGTTTCTTGTAAGTCATTGAAATGCATCTTAAAACATGCCGTAGACGTTAGCCTGAGCTATAAAAGAGATAACAAACAACCCAGAGGGGAGTGAGGAAGAGCTGCACTCCTCTCTATACTGACACTCTGTGGTGTCACCTATCTATGTTCCAGTGGGTTTCCTCTCTGATTGATGTCCTGAGGTTTATAAACTGATGGATGGGACCTTTAGACTGAAGGGAGGCGTCACTCGCTCAGAACCGCTGAGGTTCTGACATTATTTATTATTAACGCTTTAATGTCCAGCTCAGCTGTTTGGTTGAGCTCATTTTGAGTCATTATTTCTTTTGACTGGATATTATAATGTGGTTTATAATGTGACTCAGATACAGCATATATATATATATAAAGAGTAAGGGGCTGATGATGGAGCCCTGTGGGACACCACAGGTCAAAGGGGCTTACTTTTTTTTTTTTTTTTTTTGCCATTTTAAAGCATGTGAGGACTTACTGAAGAGATTTATATAACCTTATACGACCAAATAAAGTCGAATAAGGGTTAAATAGCTGGTTAAAGGTTGCTCTAATCTAATGAAAATTGACTAATTTACCAGGAAATACTCAAAATTTCCTGATGAAATATTTTTTTGGGGTCTACCGTTATTGTTAAAAGCTTGATTTGTCATTTTGATGACATATTTAGACTCTCTTAAGAGATTTTAATGAATAAATACCCCCTAAATATGTAAAATATGCAAAATATGCACAAAAAAAGATGTGCGTATTTCTTTTTCTTGGTGACTCTGTGTCCATGTCGGACCTGGTTCTGCTGGCTGGGAGACATTATAACTCAGTGTCTGGTGGCTGTAGGTGACGAAGGCCACACAGAGCAAAAAGAAACCCGACATGATTGACGGTGAGATGCACGTTAAAGAGGAGAGTCAACTCCTGTCAACACTTACGTTTCGCTCTCGTCCCACGAGAGGCATGTCTCGTTCACGGTACCCTGTAAAAGAGAGGCATATGGATCAGTCAGTGTGAGGAATCTCTTCAGGATTAAAAAGAAAATGGAAAGCACGAGGGCCAGAACAGCATATCTATAAATGTGTGAGATGCAACAGCTTGCTGTCAGCCACCGTCCCACATGTTCGCCACCCTCCCCCGTAATTCATACACCGAGCTAAAAACAGCTTCTCCTCAGCTGCAGAGACTAATGACTGTGAGTGTGCATGATTCCTCATTATCTGCAGCTGACCGGCTGGCCGACCCATGATCTTGTTTTTTTCTTCTTCCTACCCACACAAGTATAAGCTAAAGTCACGGCGTCACTGCAAATGTCAGCGAAATGTCAGGTTTCTGCGTTTGCAGAGAGCAAACAGCCAGGAGGGGGTTGACATTTTTTGGGTTTTTTTTTTTTTCCATGCGAGGCTCCATTAATCTGGCTGAATATTAGGGACTCACATTATGCAGGTGTGGGAACTCGATCTCAACCGGGGACGACAGCAGGGTGGGGGTGGGCTTGACGATCACTGTCACCACTTTAGAGTTGAGGAGGGTGGTGTTGCTGCGCAGAAAACAAGAAATTGCACCGTGAGTTTTGTCACATGGCACAAACAAACACGAGTAGGAGAAGCGAGTGTGTTTCATGCACGGCTGTTCGGACAGGAGGAGGATCGGGGGGGATTGTGTTACCTCTGGAAGGACATGATGGATGCAAGGTTTCTGTAGAGGACGATGCCGGTCACAAACGCGGTGTTGTTATCTGAAAGCATCAAAAACGCCGCTCAGACTCACAGTCACACGAGCGCAACATGATTGATGGAGAACGTTTGGTTTGGGTGGTCTTACCAGACTGTTCTATGGACAGAGCATCCCGGGACACCGAGATCTTCTCCTCTGAGGTCCTGACCCAGTCCAGCATGCCTCTCCAGCCCTTCACAGGGAAGGTGAAGTTGGTGCTGGTGGTTGTGGGGCGCTTGTGGATGCTCAGCACTGAGGAGAGCAGAGAGCAAACAGCGTCAGAGATCATATTCTTTAATAATGCTCCTTTTGTTCTTGTTGTTGTTGTTGTTTGTTCTGCAGTATTGTGGCTGGTCCCCCAACCACCTTTATATTATCTCCCTTTCTTTACCTTCCCTTCCCTTTTCCGGAATTTGGAATAATAATAATTATATCTGTCTGGCAGCCAGAACTTTATTCCCCATACCGAGGACAGGTTACAACAAATAAATAAAAATAAAGATAAATACATTACACATTATTAGAAAACTTGTTTGGAAGTAGTTTTGGATTAAAAACGACAAAGTATGTGTCACTTGATAAATAACACATTAAACTTAGTGAAAACTTGTTTACCTTCAATGAATGACAAATCTGACTATAACTCGGCTTGAAACTTGTTTGTATGTGTTTTTGGAGGAAATTTATGAATTATTTTTGTATTTTTTAACAAATAAAAATGCAAATAAAAATGCATTCTTTTTTTTTTTTTTACATTTAAATTATTATTATTTTTTTTACAAGTAAGACCATATTTTTTAATTTGTATTTCTAAAAAATAAAAAGAAACGCACTTCAAAATTAGGTCCTGTATGAATGTGTGTTGAGTACAACTGCTAATAAAGATATACAAAAACAAAACAAAAACACACCTGAACCTTCTTCTACACTGAAGAAGATCTGATTCATGTTTCATTTTGATTCCACGTGTCATGTGTTTCTGACTGGAAACATCACTGCCCTCCAAATCCTGTGAAAATGCCGCCCTGACTGCCAAATCTGTCACTCACCCCTCAGTGTGACCAGAGTGATTCACAGAGCAAAGTTGAGATTTTTGTTTTTCCCAACATTAAGCGATGGATTGAGAACTTTGCGAGAACGTTATACCAAGTAAGCTGCGCCGCATCTTGGCGGGACCACATGCTCTATGGCATTTCTGACAGAAAAGTGATAATTGCCACATTCTGCTGCTGTTTACACGGACTCTGATTGACGCGCCCTCCGGCTGGAGGAAGGACGAGCCATCCTCATCACACATGAGAGGGAAGCAGCTGGCGTGGGGGAACTGGGGCTCACCTAAATTCTCGGTGACTTCATAGATGTCCTGGAATCCGCTCATTTGCGTACCGATCATGCTCACAAACTCCTCAACAAGCTGGAGGAACTCCTTCATGCTGGCGCCCATCTAGGTAGAAGAAAAGAAAAAGTATAAAGGGTCAGACATGGGAGAAAATGGAGGTGGGGTGGAAAGCTGCACAATTATGTCGCTTCATACTTTTAAATGACAAACATTAGACACAATTATCCTAATTAAGTAAGGCTTCAGCTCCTATATAGATCCTCCTTTGTTGGCTCGGTCCAGAACTAACTCTTTCCCAGCGCTCTGCAGTTCCTGCTGCTATGCAACCCCAGAACTTCCTCAGGGCCATAAACAGGCAGGCTGTTGATTCATTCAGACTTTTTTTTCTTTCTGTCCTCTCACTTTGTGCGCGCCTCTGACGCAGAACTGCAGCGATGTGGGCGCGGGGTGTTCTGCTTGCGAGCGATGTGCTGTCCTTTTTTACAACTAATGTGGGTATGTAGGAAGGTATGGAGACTCACAGATTGCGATGAGGGCGTAGTGATTCTCCCTGACTCAATGTGTGTCAGCTTTAAGTCTTCCATTCCTCTTGACGCAGTGACCTCTGCATTTTCTCTTTCTGTACAAACTGGTGTTTCCTCTCTGGTACCTTACACATCCTTACGGCTGTCAGGGAGCTGGAGATTGATTGTTTTCTATTCTCACGGCGGGAACGCGTCAGCCGGCGCCTCTACGCTCTAACAAATCAAAGCTGTGTGACTTTGGAATGATTTTGAAAAAAAAAAGTCAAAATAAAAATGAAGCAGAAGGAGATGATAGTAAATCGATCGCCACACCTTGTTTCGTCTAATGCCTTTGTTTCACTGCCGGATCCTGGGATCCGTTTTGCTCTTGACTTCAAAACTTATTATCCAAAGTTGAGTAAAATGGCATTTGAGAGCGCACCAGTCATCCTCTCGTCACCTTCTACCCCCTCACCTCGGTGAATTTGCCCTTCACACACTCATCCCATCACAGGAACGTTAGCACCACCGACTTATTTTCTCGCCTGCTCATATTCGCTGACAGATAAACCCTCTTGTCACGTACCAGCTGTGCTTCTTCCCATTTGTCCCGGTGCTCCTCCTTCAGTAAGTTGCTGATGGTCATGATGTAGTTCTGTGGACCATGAAATGCAAGAAGGTTAAAAAACGCGGCCTAATAAGAGGCGATTTCTGGGCAGAGCGAGAGAATCCTTGAGAATTCCGCTTACCTCCACATCAGCGTTGCTCAGCCTCTGCCGGGTTCCCTTGTACAGCTCCGTGGTGTTCTTCAAGATCTCCATCACAGCCAACAGGTCGCCGCTGTACTTGGCCGCTTCATCGGAGGAGAACCTCAGGCGTGAAAACACCTCTGCGATCCCGTCCACACTCTCCCCTGACCGTGCTTTGGAAATGTAGTCTCTTGACTACAGAGGAAGGGTTGAGAGGTTAATTTCCTCTTTACACGCTTTACTATCCTGCTCAACGGTTCGGTCTAGCACATTTTGACTGAACCTGTTTATTTATCTGTGGCAGCATGTGTATGCTAAAGAGTAAGGGGCCAAGTACGGGCCCCTGGTGGACACCGCAGGTCAAAGGGACCACCGAGGAGGAGGTAAACTACAGTAATTGAGAAATATCTATTCCATAAGCAGGATTCTTTTTGGCATGTTATAGCATGTGAGGACTTAATAAAAAGAATTATGTAACTTCATACAAACAAAAAAGTCTAATAAGAGTCAAAAAGTTTTCCCAAAGCTGTTTTTTCCCAAAACAGTTTCGATTTCACGTCATTGGAAAGACAGTAACTGTGAGCTAATCTAGGTAAAATGGACTTTTCTGGGAAAATTCTTCTTTTTTTTTACAGTAAATATATCATTATATGATAAATTCCGAACGTCTAAGATTTTAGGTCAGTCAATTAAATACAATACGCCAATAAAGTATATTTCCAAAGATTCATCTGCTTGTGAGGACATGAAATAGTTAACTACCGGGGAATCAACCACAAGAGGATAACAACAGATGAGTTTAAGATGTGAATTAACTTTCAGGGCGTACCAGCGTCTGAATGTTCTCATAGTTCTTGGAGATGCACTTGATGTGAGTCGGGTTCTCCCAGGAGGCGAGACCTACTGCATCCAGGGTGCAGCGCCGCAGGATGAGGCCTGTTGTGAGACACAGCGGGCGTTTTCAGTCTGCACACCGGAGCATGATAGTCAGATACAAAGGAGACTGGCATCACTCTACCTGAAGCGTCAGCAGGGCAGGCGATGGCAGCCATGTCTCCGGCGGGCGTTCTTTTCCACACACCAGCCCCGGTGTTTTCCTCCGAGCAGATCTCATGGGGCTCTAGAAGTTCCCAGAAGGAGCAGACGGATCATTAATCTCTTTCTCAAAGTTATCGCATTATTATACAGTACGGTAAGACCCTTCTTAACTGTATCAGAGTCACTCACCGGGGCATCTCTTCTCACTGCATCGCTTCTGTTCTCCCTTTTCACCAGGGCAAGGTTCCCCACCAAAGAAAGGTCCTTCACAGGCTCTCTGCCTCTGCTGGATGCCTCCTCCACAAGTCTTGCTGCAGCTGCCCCAGGAGCTCCATGCATGCCAGCGGCCATCAACTGAAGGGCAGAGAATATTTCACATCATGAAAAATGGAAAATGTTTTATTAACATATGCATAATTCAGAGAATTAATCCTGGCTGTGGGAATTTAGATTTCTTTTTCTTTTTCTTACCAGGGCAGTCTTTCAGGAAGCAGTTGGCTGTTTCTTTCCAGCTGCCGTGGCACTCGGACCCCCCATAGGATGGGCCATTGCACTCCCGTGTTTTCTGCATGGTGCCGTTGGAGCAAGAAGCGGAGCATGCAGTCCAGGCCGACCAATCGGTCCAATGTCCGTCCACTAGAGGGAGGAAGAGGAGCAGATTTGGTTCCAGAGTTACAGGGAGAGCATAACAGAGCAGCACACATGCAAAACCTACTTCACCCTAGTTATGGAAGATGTGTCATGTTTACAGTGAGATCTATTTTTAATTTCTTAGTGTTAAAGAAACCTGGTGCAGATAAACTAGAAGAGAAGAGTTTATCCGCACATGCAACCTCAAATTTTCACCTACGACTTCAAAACTCAGAGTTAAATCCTGCGAGGACACTGGTGGGAGGCAGAATTGGGAAGAATGTGCGTCTTATGTACGAAGCGTGAGTCATAGGCAAGTCACTTCGAAGCCAGTGACTAATACCCACAGAAGCTTTTATTCTGTGGCGCCGTCAGATGTTAAGTGGACCTGACACTGCAGCTGAAAGTGGTTTCTTTAGCTGTCGCACATGAATCAGAGAGTCAATCATGTAGATAAAGAAAAGCCTGACAAGTAGGAATTATAAATGTTTTGGGGAATTTGATCTGAATACAAGTTTGTTTTTTATTTGTGTACATAATCAAGTCTTCTGTAAAGAAATAAATAAAGATAACTCAGAATCTTAACATCTGACTCACCTGGGCAGACAGCGATGTTGCAGAACTTGGTTTGTCTTGTTGGGCCACGGCAAGGTTCTCCTCCATTCTTGGGCATCTTGCATGTACGCGTACGATCACGATAACCGCGGCCGCATGTGGACGAGCACAGGCTCCAGGGGGTCCACTCATCCCAAGCACCATTCACTACACATGGTTAACACAGAGGCACGATTTGAGAATGTTTTTTTCTTTAAAAAAAAGTCTCAGTGTTATTTTGAACCCATTAGAATTTCTGCTTCACATGCGCACTATTTAATCTGGCCACTAGGTGGAGAAGTCCTCCACTATCTGGGAACTTGACTTGATATTAAGGTGAAGCCTCTTTTCCAAATCTCAAAATGTGAAAGTTCCAAAATACTCTCTGGCTTGTCAACTTCCCCTAGCTACTTTCATTCATGACGTTTCTGTATAAATTAAAAAGCAGTGGGGAATAAAAGATAAAAGAGGTGCTAAAACGTTTCTAGGTCACTCCCTCGCTCCTCCGTTCTGTCACGTGTCAGATTCATAGTAACGAGGAGGGGGAAGTCACTCACCGGTGCAGACGGCGGTGTTGTTGCAGGGCCGGTTCTCACGCAGGGGGCCAGTGCACTGGATGGTGAAGGAGGTGGTGGCGCAGATGCGGGTGCGACCCTGCCATCCCTCCCCACAGGTGACTGAACATGAACTCCAGACGGACCACTCATCTGCTTTCGCAGCTACTGTGGGAAAAAAAACAGGATTCAGAGGATCAGGACCTCCACTCCTGGAAACTTTAAGACTGTAAAAGCCCTTGATTGCACTTGGTTTCACTTATTGCTGGTAAGAAGAAAAAATATTTCTTTTAAATATAAACGAGTATTTCCTGATGACATCACAGAATTTGAACTGTGCATTAATAATACTTTCATATCTCACCTGTTTGGGTTGAAACTAATCCGGCATCATCAGCGTTGTCTCTCTTCAGACCAACAATGGCTCTCAGGCCCTGGCTCCTCGTCTCTTTGCCTGAGGGGAATTTCAAATACACGTGATTACTGCATTGAATCTGGGCCATCTGTAGCTAAGTGCTCTCGTCCTAATGACAGGTGAACTTACCAATGCAGGGCTGAGGGTTGCAGGCGCGCCCCTCCTCAACGGTTCCCTCACACACAACGTCCTCGGGCTGGCAGCCTCGGCTACGCACCTGAACTCCACCTCCACATTCTTGGCTGCAAACCGACCAGCGACCCCAGCTTGTCCAGCCTTCTGCAAGAAGAGTTAAAGAGAAGAGACGCTGAGCAGGGCGGGAAACTAAAAGCGTCGCAAGGAGGCACAGAAATGCAGTTGTAACTAAGTTGAGTCAAACTTTGTATTGACACTTCATTTATTAAAAAGAAAACCAAGCAAGAGTCAACAAAGACTCCCCCTCTGTAATCATCATATGCAAGAGCAGGAAGTGACTAATATTAGTTTTATGTGCAGACAATGAGCAAGGACGAGCCTTTGTCAGCAGAACCGAACACTCCCGCTGATGGGTGTTCCGTTTTAAATGGCGATTGTGTGCTTTTAACCTCTTGGTGTGAACCATAACAGAACGATTTATGAGGCCAACGGGCAAGTTGCTATGACGACGACAAGAGCCGCACTTCGATTTCCGCTGCGAGCTGACTGTGAGGTCTTTATGCCTTCTTCTAACTCCTCAAACCTAATCGAACAAACATGCCCTCTATCTCTCCCCGCGAGCCGGACCCTTTGCCAGAAGTTAATCCAGACATGCCTGTCTGAGGCAAACACTGAGTCGGACGTGTGTGCTACTTTGGCGGTCATGCCAATGAGGCCTGAAGATGCACCATCAAATTTCTCTAAGTCCTTTCATTAACCTCTCATTACTGCGTGACGGTAGAATGCACATCCTTGCCAGCCCCACAGCCGTGGCTCATTACTCTCAGTGGCTCCTGAGACATGAGAGCACATGAGGAGCCCATTGAACATGACCCCCCCTCCGTCGACAGTCTGGACAAATCGATAACATTATAAAACAATACCAGCAACATGTGGGAACACACTGTTTCAAAACAAGCTGTGTAGGTGAACTGCATGGAGGTAACTGGTTAGGTTCACACTGGAGGTAGTAAATCAAACCAAACTTACTTGTGATCTCAGCATCGCGTCCGTTATCTCTGGGAACAGGAAGGCATTTCTCGACGTAGACACCGCCCCTGTAGCAACTTCCTGGCTTCCTCTTTGGAGCCTCCCAGCACTGGCAAGGTGTGTTCATGATGCCACAGGGATAATCGTGGGTGCTACTGGACAGGCACCTCTCCAGCCACTGGCACAGCATCTGGCAGGCGGGCATGCTTGGATTCCTCTTCCCCACCACCAGAAACTCAGCCTTGAACTCGCTGACATCATTCTGCCCCTCCACGATCTCCAGGCCGTTTCTTGGGGCTTCCTTGCGGATCTGCAGGAACTGTTTGCTCGATTCCAGGTAGGTGACAGTGGTCGATGCGTCGCACAGACTGACCACCTCGTCAAAGCTCTCCATGCCCAGGAAGGTACGGGAGGTCTCAATGAAGGAGTCAAACTGGAAGGTCCTAATCTGACGGGGCACGCAGGAGTCAGTCGGTTTGGTGATTTTCATGTACACGGTGTAGCGGCGAGGATCAGGGTTCTGCAGGGTCCAGGAGCACGGTGCTGAGGGCAGGGTGGACGTGGAGGAGAACACGCCGAAGAAGCGACTCTGTTCCAGGGTGGCGCAGGTAGCAGAGGCCGGGCCGGAGGGAGTGCAGGAGGTCAAACCGAAGAAAAGCAGCACCAGGGCCACACAGGGGCCGGTAAGAGCTGACCACGCCATCTGGTCGGCTCAGATAGAGGAGGATGTTGTTCTTGTATCAGTGATGGCTGGTTTAACCAGGTTGCTTCTTTCACTTCTTTGATGCAACTGCACCCTCGGGACAGATCTTTTGACCTATCCGTGAAGCCTCTCTGAAGAATTGTTGGATTTGCAGAGTTTAGTGTAACAGATCATCTGTCATGTCTGTTTCAGTGAAGGATCTACAGAGAAAGCCAGAAGGAATAAGAGAAACATCTGTCAGTATCATCCAGCACATAAACAATAAGAGCACACATCAGACATCATGGTGCAGGATGAGAGATTTGTAAAAATGTTACACACTGTTTTCACTCTATTCATGAGATGCATCTAATTGGATCCATTGTTGAACTGATTTTTTATGCATCTGGGATTTGTCTCCAATCAGTATCATAGTTTTTTGGGTCAGATTTCAGTAATGTGAAATTCATAGTTGCTCAGGACATAATTGCTCCGGCTCTGAAATTACAGCACTTCACAGCAGGCTGGTATCTCCAAGCTCTTGCCGTTTCCTCCCACACACTGAAGTAAATCGTAAATCATGTGCGTCAGTCTGACGTCCATAGGAGCATTGCTAGTGGCAACCACAGTGTTGTATTGGTTCTGGTATTTGTGCACTGCACTCTTTCAATTCAGTGTCAAACAAGAGAAACGGTTTGTCACTGTCCTTGGGAAAAATGTTATTAAATGCAGCAGCATCTCAGAAATGTCTGTCCGTCATGTCCATGCACAGAGTGACACGTGCACGACCTCTCCGTCAACTCTCTCGTGCATATTAATGCAAATTCATGCCTAGTAATGAAACATAGTCAAATTATGCACTTTTGTGCTTCTCCATAAAGTGGCTCCCTGCACTGAAATGAAATGCATCCAAAGCAATATTTACTGGATGTCCTAAAGTTACTCATTTGCCTCTCTGAGAGAAGAGCGCAGCAGTGGACCGGCTGAAACGACGTGAGCTCCTTGCTGCAGCACAGTTTACAAGACGAGACACTGTTGCTCGGCAACATCTGTCACACATATTGAGGGCTCATGTTGAATTCCCTGGATTTTCATTTTAATCCTTAAATTGGTAAAATGATTCATGCTAGTAGAAAAGATCAAATGAAATTACGCACCACTGAGCTGAATACACAGGCAGTCATGTTAAGGAACAGGATTAAATCTGATTTTCAGTATGTGAGACACGAGTGAATAATATAGAAAAGGTAATGCGCCGCGACAGAAATGCTGTACCAACAGTGACATTCCCTTTCGAGAGGCACCTGCACTTTTCAGGCAGAGAGTTCATGATTACATTCCTCACGTTGCTTCCCACATCTCTCTGTTCCCTCCAACCCTCCTTATCTGTCTGAGCAACACAGCAGAGACTTCTGCTTTGTGTAAGTGGGTGTCTCTCTCCTGCCGCCCAACAACCGGAAGCTCCATGAATGGGCATCTGATGAGGCACACAGTGAAAAGAAAGAGACGCAGCAGTTGTAGGAGTGTCTCACAACCCTCTCGACCTTTATGTCCGTTTCTATTGTCTGCCCATTTGCTGTCGTCAACAATATTTTTTGCAAAGCCGTTGTTGTTATGGAGACTGGGTATATTTTGTGGATCGGGGTGGAAAACTGAAAAGTGCAGCAAAACGTCTGAGAGCCACGTGATTTGCATTAATGCTGTTGTGCACAGTTTTGTAGGAGCACAGTTACAGAAAGCTCTCCATGTCAGGGCTTCAACCAAGAGAAACAAGACTGTTTTATAGCAGTTAAAGCAATAAAAACCTGTGAGGCTTTACAAGAGATCGAGTTTGTCACTGACTGCAGGTGAATGTCTGCAGATGTTTGAGTGCCAGACAACCACCTGCATCAGAGAGATGTCAGAAGATGAACTGGACTGCATGAAGACAAACTGCTCACCATTAATCTCATGCATAGATCTGGAAAACTGGTAGATACTTTTTTATTGCCTAATGCATGTGTATGCATGAGCAAATGCAATATAAAAGGAAGAGAAATACTCAAACTTCATCATTTTTTGTGCAAGAAGCCTCATTTTACTGAAGCATACTTGCTTCCCTTGCAGGTCATTAATCACTCAAATTGCTTACCCTTTTTATTTTTGTGTGCTCCTGCAGATACTTGCACACACGAGCAAGAAACTGGACCATCTGGCTGCAAATTTTTGCAAATCCATGTGACAGCAAAAACAAACAAGTCGCTGCCTGCTGACAGAAACATTCTGTGTCCTGGCACGAAGTTTACAGAAATAGTCTGTGTTTTTCCAGATTCATACAAGGAGTTGTTACTTATAATGCATTTAAACTGATTCCTCAGTATTTAAATGCATTACAATGCATGAGACTTTTCTACCTCGATGAAATGTCAGACAAGCAAATCAAATCCGGTCTCTTAACTGGGCAAGTTTTTCAGAACATTGACTAAATCACTACTTCTTTTTAGCAAATACAAGAAGATGTGCAATTCTTCCATTTGTTAAAAGACTAGAGCAGACTTGAAAGTTAACGAATGTGCAAAAAGCAGGTCCTTATCTCCATAACAAGTTACTACTACGCAATCAAAACGATGCAAGCACAATAGAAACTTCTATCAAACAACCTGTTGCATCCGTAGTACTTCCGGCTGGTGATCGTTCTCCTCGCCCAGCAGCACCAGGCTGCATTATAATATTCAACACAGCATTGTGGTTCTATAGCTGATGAAATACAAATGATAGGAATAAAAAGGAAAAGAAAAGCAAATATCAAGCCACTCTGTGAACTTTGCTGCAGCCTGTCAGCAGAGCGGCTTTCAGATGCACGATGGAGAGTTTCAGCACCACGGACAGCGACAAAACCCGTTAAAACGGTTTAATCTGCAGGAACAGACTAAAAGGCTGCAGGACAACATTTATTCATCAGTCACCCTCATTTCTGATGGTCTACCCATCAGCACACGACTCCTTAGGGGAAACATACACACAAAACGGACATGTAGACAAAAGTGTTTGCAAATCGTTTCTTACCTTCCAAATTCTTCTCTGAGGTCTTTTCAGTGGTTGTCTACCCGGTCCTCCAGGTGATTTGGGTTCGGGTAGCAAAGTTTGTACTTCTGTTGCGCGCGCTGGCCGAAACTTTCGCAGTGTTTGAAGCAGCCGAAAGAATGCGCCAGGTCCTAGCCCGACCCCAGACGGGTCGATCCCAAGTTTCAGTGCAGTCCACTCACACAAGCAAAGAAAAATAAAGTGACTCTAACCAAACTCCAAAGAGTTTACTACCAACTTAGTTTAGCTGCTATATCCAGAGAAACTAGCGTATAGCAGAGCGAAAAATCGGTTGTACCGGTGCTCCAGCAGACGGTCCGACGAATCAAAAAACTGCGTCTTTCTTCTCTAAGTTCCAGGATCAGTGTTGGTACTTCTACTCCCGGCTTCGGAGTCTTCTTGCTTGTGGTCTCTGCACTGCAAGTGGGTCCAGTCTCAGTGAATCTCGTGGCCTGCTCGTAGCAGTATATATCCAACCCCGCCCCCCCTGCTCCAAGCCGGAGTCAGTGCGTGGATGAAGTGAATGAGACAACACCGAGATGGAGGGAGGGTGCGGGGGAGAAGTGTTTGTGTATGCGCGCGCGCTACCGTGCAAGTGTGAGAGCGAGTGTGTCAGCGCAGGGAGGAGGGGGGATATCCAATGAGATGGGAGGGATCTATGCAGAGAGACAGCAAATGATTAAGAACACCAAACTACGCACGCAAAAACGCGGAGAGATAGAGGCACCGGAAAGAGGATCAACTGCACCTGTGCGTAAAACAGAGATGGAGAGTATTCCAACGAATGAAGACACCCGAGACTTCACTGCACATCGTGATTTATTCAGGGTCGTTGCATTACTTGTGATACATTATTCTAATAACTCTTTCATTAATTCATCAGTTGGAACGCCTGCATGCCCAATACCGTTGATTTACTACAAACATTTCAAGGACACGCTCACGTCAAACTTATGAAATGGTCACGTGGGTTATTTGGTAAGGTCAGCCTTGCAAACAGCAGGGCTCCTCTGGCGGTCATTTTGGAAGCATTACAATTAAAATTGGAGGTGAGGTCGGACTGTGCAGTGGTGCAGAGGAAGCACGTGTTGTCGTTTTTGGCCCCCACCCACAGTGTTGCCTCTCTCTCCCTCCTCTCTCAGTCTCTCTCTCTCTCTCCAGGGATGTGGGAGGATCTGGGTAGTTCTCGAGCTGTGACAGGGATAACCTAGTGTGGGTGTCCGCCTGGTGCTGCAGGGATGGTTTGTTTCCCTGCCAACCAATCTGAAAGAGACCGAAAGAATATATTGAACAACTTCCGAGCCAACATGAGTCAGGAAGAAACCCAGTGATCATCAGGTATTGCTTTCCTTCAATAAAAAAAACGCGTGAGGAGTCACAATGTATCATGGTGGCCAGGGAATTTTGACATCCTACTCTACATGATACATGTAGAGTGAGACATTAACAAATCATTTACTCCTCTTTTTTAATTAATTTCCCTGCTCAAAAAGCAACACATTACCTCAGATTCAGGCTTATATATGTGTGAACAGCAGGGGCCGAACGTGACCCAAAACCTGAGTGGTTAAGTTGACCCAGAAACAAATGTCTAATCTGGGTGTATCTATTCCTTTTTTGGGCGCACAGACCAATTTGGAACCGAGGTTGTTATTACAGAACCACAGATGTACCTCTGCCACCTCGAAAAGCTATTACAGTTTTTTTTTTCTCTTTACAGCTAATGTTAGGGCAAAGTAGTTGCGATGATAAGCAGCAGACTGTAAAATTGTTGTTATTTCAGCACCCTGCAGTCGCCTGTAAAATCTTTTATATGAGTTCAGCCATGTTTGTTTCACCCCATTTGGAGGTATATAAAATATCCGATGGCACTTTTCTTTGTCATTTTCTGACACAGTTTTTATTCACTGCAAAGAAATTGCTTCACTGTCAATAACTGTCGTTGTATTTAGAGCTGAAACAGACAATATGATCATTACTTTTCAACTGTTTATATATATGTATATATACATATACATATATATGAATTTTTCTTTTGAATGTCCTGCACCTTTTATTTTTTTTGGGTATCTATTAATTTCATATCTCAAACGCACCAGATTTACCATAAAATAACAAATTGTTTGGTCAAACATGTTTTTAAAACACACACACACACACACACACACACACACACACACACACACACACACAACATCACGTTTAAGAAATAATTTCATGATGAAATTTTGTACTTTTCATAGAAAATAGTCTGATTAGCTCAACGGTTTGGCCAAGCATGTTTTTCAGGAAACTGTTTTAGCCTTATCAGACTTTTTAGGTCGAATCAAGTCACATGATTCCGTTATGTAAATCCTCACATGGCATAATCTTACTTATCTGATAGGACTTTCTCAATAATCCTGGTTAATACTTCCTCCTTGGTGGCCCCTTTGACCTGTGGTGTCCCCCAGGGCTCCATTCTTGTGCCCTTACTCTTTAGCATCTACGTGCTGCCACTGGGTCACATTATAAACAGGTTCAGTCACATTTTTCAAAAAGAAATAGTGACTCACTATGTGCTCGACTGAGCACATTAAAAGGGTTAAAGAACTGTTTTCTAATCAGGGGGTTTGTGTTATTGGAAGCTCTTCTGTTCTGTCCTGAACTCCAGCAGAAATAGTATTTTGCAAAAGTGCGTGGATTGTTGAGAGCGTGTAAAGTCAAACTGAACCCCCTTGAGTGAGACTGCATCACAACAGCTACTGGAACACGGCCATCGGTGTCAGCAAACTGGCTTATGACGCTAGCAGTGAACAAAGATCAACATTATTAAAAGAACAGCAACAGTTGTCACACCTCTGGTCCCCCTCGCAGCAAAATGTGTGACCAGAAATTAACTTCCCTGCGCATTACGTCATAGTAAGTCATTTCACACACATGGACCTGCTTGTCACATGTGATATAATCATGACACACGATTGTACTCTCTCCTAATCTACATCAAATCCTATGAATACAGAGGCATGTGCAAATCATTAAATGATGAGCAGATGTGTGGGTACCACTTTACAAGAGGACTCCCCTTACCAAGGATTTATAAATGGCTTGTAAGTAGTCTAATAATGAAGTTGTAAACACTTTAAAAATCATGAATAAGCTGCTATAACTGATAGATTATAAAGGATATCAGGGACCTGGTGCTTGCTGTGTTATAAGCTGTTTGTAAACGTTAACTAATGACTTACAACCTCATTTATAACCTAATTATAAACCATTTATAAAGGTAGTCTTATTGTAAAATGGTACCGATTTATGTTTTAATAAAACATAAATGTTTGTTCTCTCATGGATAGATAGATTAATAGATAGATAGATAGAGTGAGTATGTATGTAAGACATATTATATAATAGGACATCTTAAAAACAAGTATAGATAAATATACATACCTAGATAGACAAACAATATAAACCCTATATATATATATATATATATATATACAGACACATATATACACAAATACATACATACATGAATATAATAAATACATACATATATTTACATACACATGGTATATTTATATATATATATGTGTACATGTATACATACATACATATACACACATTTATATACACATATAAACACATATAAACACATACACATACATACATACATTCACACATACAAACACCAATATACACATGCCATTTATATCTATGTGTGTGTACATACATACATATATACATATATCTATATATATATATATATATATATATATATATATATATATATATATATATATATATATATATATATATATAGAGAGAGAAATATATACACAGGACAGAAAATAAGAAATAATCAAGTGAGATCATGAATAAATAAATTACACATGTACATAAGAATAAAGGAATAAAGTTCATGTAAATCTAAAGAAAAGGGACAAAATGGAAAAGAGAGATATGGAATCTCTGCGAACTTTCTAGTTTACACTGTAGACGGTAGTTTTGATGATATAACCCGACAGTCTGAAGGTCGTTTCTGTTGAGGAGTAATGCTTAACTTCGGGTGACAGAAGGAGGATTGAAGATCTTCCTTGAGGATGTGCTGCAGGGATTGCACACACATGGGATGAGGAGAAAAATAATGAGCTGTTTCCAGAAACTAATGTTTATTTGGATCGACAGGTTGTCAGTCTCTTGACAGTCTTAGAAAATGAGACCAGAACCAGAGAGTCCCTCTGATGGCTGTCTACTGCTCCGTGTTTAACGCCCTCAGGCCTGTTGATAAAACCCGAGCAGCTGAAGGAGAACCGACATCCAGAACAACATTTGTGACCCATATGAGCTCAGTTGATGTAGGATTAATATCAGAAACCAGAGGTTAACGAACGTGAATCTAGTTCTAAGCAGCACCATTTGCTCTGAACCCTGAAGGGTTTCTGAGTTACCAGAGTGGATTTATGAGGGAGTGCCAGGCCGTGGGCAGTGGGAGGCACAGTTACATAAACAAACACCCATGTAAGTCAGCTTGAGCGGAACGCCTACTTCACCTCCTTGCCTCCACGCTCTCTCCGGCCCGGACAGCTACCTCTCCACAGAGGTAAGTCGGAGGCAGGGAAGAACGTAAAAGCGCCAAAAAAAGGTTCCGGTATCACATTCAAGTAAGGCAAATCCCCGCTGATGAATCACACTATGTGGTTTCCTGACTGCAGTGGGAGAGAGTGGATCAACCTGTTGGTTTGATTTGTGTGTATTTATATATACGGTCTTTTTTTTTGACTTTCTGAAATAATGTGCCTCCGTTATACGGCTTATCGGTTTCAAAGAACACATTTGAGTCCAGATGAATGATAAGACATCCCATTCCTGCTCCTCTTTTACTTTGGGCCATGTTCTCTGAGCTATTAGGGCGTCTGGACCCTAGATGGTGCTGTATTTAAATGCTTCTTGGAGTGATGAGGCTGCAGGAGGTTGAGCCTGGTAATTGTTGGTGCGCAAACAACCAGAGGAGGAAGAGGGTACTTTGTTTTCTTGACAAGAGAGAAAACTAAGCAGTAAATAATGAACAAATATATGATGATCAGGCTAGTTGTGTTCTGTAACGACCCACTGCAGTGCGGTGTGAAAAAACTGATGAGTCTACATGATCATCCACGTTTGGTTATTGGTTTGATCTCAAGATCTCTTCAAAAGATTGCTGGATAGATATTCTGTCAAAATCAAGATATAATCACGATACCTGACCTACGCTGTGATCCCAAGGTAGATCCCCGGAAAAGTCCTCACTCCCCCTGCGTTGTACAAGCCATTCCACTGCTTGAACTTCTTCTTCTGCCCGTTTCCTTCAGGAGTCGCCACAACGGATCGTCTCGTTCGGTGTATTGATTTTAGCATAGGTTTTATGCCGGATGACGCATATCCTGGGAACAGTTTTCGTAAAAAGAGCTCCCCCTGGTGATTAAAATATGAACTATTAGAGTAAAATAAGATAAATACAACATAGATCTCCAATACTTAGAGAGTGATGTCCGAAAAAGTTTTTCTAAAGAAGCTCTCCCTACTGAGTATAATATGATGTATGAGAGTAATACATGATATATACTATATCGCTCTCCCCAAGTACTTTCCCATACACCAAATTTGGAATAAATCATAAAAATGATGGCCCAAAAACTTTTGGAGATAGTGTTGGAAATATACAACAGACTTCTCCCAAAATCAATCCAGCACTTCCTCGCACTAAAGGTTTTCGTTGGTAACTGGTATACCATTGATAGTAAACACACTCGACATACTAGTAGATTTCTGGGGATTGATTTCAAGAGAGATCCATTTTCATTATGATGACATCATCATATCAAACAGAAGGTAGATCCAGATTATAACAGATCATTATTTCATCTGCCGATCTCTTCCCTTTAGAAGTGGAGCAGACACAGTTGGGAAAACGGGGCAAGGTGCTGATGTTTGATGCAGGTCCAGTTACCTCGACCTTTCTCTCAAAATCTCTCCTCACAAAAAAGGATGAACTGCTCTGACTCTTTTTTCTCGAATACATCGAAGTCTCCTGAAAAAGAAGATTGCAGTAGATGGGACACGAAATAGGAAAAAATCAGGCAGCAGATTTATGAATAATCAATTTGTACCAGAGGTCCTATCAATCAAGGATTATGTAAACTTAAGAGCAGACATAATCAAAATGTTTGTGTCAAACTGTGTCTGACAATTATTCCACCTAACAAACCGACAAACTTCCCGACAAAGTCATCTGAAATAATTTCGCTCATACTCTGTGCGCGCCATAATTAATCCCAGCCTCCTAATTGTGAACACAGTAAATCAACTACATATTGGCGGCGCTGCCTAAACAAAAGTCATCCAACATCACACCACGCAACTCAAAAAGCTATTCAGGGTTTTGGACACTAAACTTAAGGCCACGCGTCCTTGTAGCTTACGACTTAGGGAGTGATTGTTATTTTAGCAATCAGCAAAGCCCGTTTTTAAAAAAATCAGTTGTTGGCCAACAGCTTACATCATCGTGTGAAACATAAGACACAAACAATTGATTAGGTGGGTGTTCCTCCAACGTCCCTGGATGGTTCGGGTTTGAAATGACTGCTAAATATCTCGTGATGTTTTCGGAATCATTCACCTTCCATTTCATATGAAAAGATGGATGATTTATTACAACAGAAGATGATTGGTAGTGAGGAAGTCTTTGGTTTAATGGTGGTGGTGGTGGTGGCTGATGATTCTGCCGAGGCTTAGGGATCGAGGACTAGGTGGAAACGGGGAGGTGGAGATCGCGTGAACCAGTAGGACCATCATTAAATGTCTGGAAACAGCCACTGATGTCCGTACCAGACTGGACTCTTTGACCCGATTCAGCCGTCATCGCTGTAAAAGCCTGAGAGTCTGCCGTTTTCCTCATTAAAACTTATTTAATATTTACTGGACTCAGTCCCAAACTCATACTGTTAAGTTTTTAATCAATAATAGGACCCAAAGGCAGAAACTCAGAACACAAGAGTCAGAGGGAGGTTTAACAAAGGTTTTATCGAAATTACTTAAAACAAAGGTATTCAGGCAAAAAGGTCAAAATAGTCGAAATCATCCGGGCAGAGGGTCGGACGGATGAAAGAATTCTTCTTCCTCCGAAAAAACCGACTCACGCAGAACAAACAGGTTACCAAGGTGCGCCAGGAGCAGTCAGAGGGCAGATCTGAGGCACTGAAGACTTCAACCAGAACCAGGCAGGCAGACGAAAGTGTTGAAGAAATCACCGAAAGTGGATTCGGTGTCTGACGTGTCTCCACAGAGTGTAACGGATGATTCAATGAATACTGAGTGGACACCCAGGGCTTAATCACTGACCAGGTGGAGCTGATGAGATTATTGAGTGCAGGTGATTGAGCGAGGAGGGTGAGGGAGAGACAGACGGGAACATGATGTGACGAAGGAGGGAAAGCAGGAAACACGAGGGAGACGTTCATTCTGTATTTAGAAAAGAAAAGAGATTTCTGAGCCTCTGAAGTCGTAAGTGCATGAAGAGCTTTGGACGCGGTATCAGTTGGATCTTTTATGTCCTCCGCAGGTTTGATATCAAATTCTCTCTGCAGCTCTTGTGATTTGTTTTGGATCCAGGTTCAGCTGTTCTGCCTCCTCCTTACGCTTGAGGAGAGCAGAAAAGATTCTGCCGTGTCACCTGAAAACATCCCTTTGCCGTCTGCCACAGCACATGAGGAGAAACGGCTGCGGCGCCGTTCTCTTCCGAGCAGAACTTCGACTGCTCCGCAAAAATACTGAGTATTAATGTAAAATCTTAGAAACCCAGATTGTTAAGTCAAGCAAGTTTTTTAAACATAAAAAAAAAAATCTGATAATTAAAATGATTTCATGAAGTGTTGTTCATCATGGGAAATAGTTGATTTGAATTAGTTTAGTGGTGTCGCCCAGGGCTCCGTCCTCGGCCCCGTACTCTTTAGCATATAAATGCTGCCATTGGGTCATATTATAAACTGGTTAAGTCATAATTGTTTTGTAAGACATTTTGACTAAAATGTGCTCAACCAAACTGTTGAGCAGGACTTTAAAGGGTATTAAGAAGATTTCATTTTTTTCAATAGTCTGTACTGGAGGACGCCGTTCTTTATATGACGCCACCCAAAACTATGGATAATGATCAGAAATAACGTTAGGATCTTTTGAGCAAAAAATTGAGGAGTAAAAAGTAATCAGTCATCGAAGAGGATATCTTACCCTTAGAATAAAAAGTCTGTCGTCTGTCTGTAGGGTGCCGGGCTGATTTCTTAACATCTCCAGTCTCTTTAAACTTCTTCATTATTGATTGAAAAGTTGAAACCGACTTTCTGAACTGTTGAGAACTTTTCTTGTCTCTATTGCCAGATTTTTGAAGTCCTCCGACTTTTCTTTTCACGTCATTGTTGTTTTCTGCCGTCTTTCCCATTCCCACTTCAAAGAGAATCAGGCTTGTGTCACCTCATATTTATACCCCAGTAAAACAGGAAGTCATTGTTCACCACTTCAGAGCTCCCGCTCAAACAGGTGAACCTAGAAACATTAAATACGACAGGAAGTATGCCAGTATGAATATAAATAAATACATATTTGTTTTGGTTTAAGGATGTTATCTTTCTTTCAGTTATATTATTTGTGTAAAAAGTTAAATATTTGAGAATAATTTGGAATTAAAGATAATGGGTAAAGACGATAAGGACATATTTTTTTTGCATCAAGCCATTTTTTTTTAAAGGAAATATTTCTGGAGGGTACTATAGCTATCACAACATTTCTCCTCCCCCTCCTCCACCCTCTTTTCAATTAAATTAATTCAATTCACTTTATCTGTCAACGGGGGGCAATTAAAAGACAGGGATAGTAACACACATCAATGTACGCACATGACAACTGACACACCAACACATATAAGCTATGCGCTTTAAAGTTGAAAGTTTCCCCCTTCATAAGTGTGTTTGTGTGTGTGTGTGTGTGTGTGTGTGTGTGTATTGGGTGGGTGGTGGTGGTGGAGTGTTCATAAATCTCAAAACTAAAAATATGCCATAGGCTATATTAGCCATAATGAACAAGACCCAAAGATGGAGAACATGACTTGGTCAAGTCACATGCTTTTAGGTTCTTCGGGTAGACCGGATGTTTGATCACTTAGGCTTCTCAAACATGTTGGACACAAACTTCTGGTTTGCTGCGAAAACCCCGCCCCATCTCCCTGCAGACATCGCATCTTCCTTTTGACCCAGGAGCTTTTAGTTGCTCTTAAGAACCTGTTTTTATGAGCCAGAGCAATTACACTTCTGACTGACTGACGTCAGTGTAAATATGCATATTTTCCAAACATTTAGGTATAACATTTAGATTTAGATATACCATTTGCAGCTAAATGTGGTAAAAATGTAGCTGTTAAAAGCTGCATGTTCTACTTTTACAAACGGCGCCCCATAGACCGGACCTTACATGTCATATCACCCAGCGGAAATATAGACCTCAATCAGAGCTCTTTTTCTGGATGCCACTCAAAGATTCCAAGAAGGCCAAGATATTCTGAATTGACGTTCGGTGCATGAGTAGGGGCAACTGTAAAAAACTTATTATATATTTATGGAACTGGGCCATATTGTCCTCCAGCTCCTGTTCTGTTCCCTCCCAGAGAAGTGACAATCCAGAGGAGGGCGCTGGTCTGTCTAACCTGGACAAGGTTTTGAAAGCATCCTATAGTCTCCTAGTATAGTACTATAGTATCTATAGTCTCCTAGTATAGTACTCTAGTATCTATAGCATCCTAGTATAGTACTATTGTATCTATAGTATCCTAGTACAGTACTATAGTACTATAGTATCTATAGTCTCCTAGTATAGTACTCTAGTATCTATAGTCTCCTAGTATAGTACTATAGTATCTATAGTCTCCTAGTATAGTACTCTAGTATCTATAGTATCCTAGTACAGTACTATAGTACTATAGTATCTATAGTCTCCTAGTATAGTACTCTAGTATCTATAGCATCCTAGTATAGTACTATTGTATCTATAGTATCCTAGTACAGTACTATAGTACTATAGTATCCTAGTATCCTAGTATAGTACTATAGTACTATAGTATCTATAGTCTCCTAGTATAGTACTATAGTATCTATAGTATCATATTATAGTACTATAGTATCTATAGTATCCTAGAGTGTTCAAACATCTGCTCTTTGGATGATCTTATTAGCCAAATTGAAAAGTTGCTCATTATTCCATGTGTTAACTTACTTTTAAGTAATATAAAGTTAAGTCTTATCAATATACACAGGAACAACACGGGCGCAACATTAAAAATGTGTCACAGTTCATTATTCAGAGCATTTTTAACGGCATGTGTTCGAAGTTTGTAGCTTTATTTTACAAAGTGATTTTTTACTCTACTTGGGCAGGTACGATCTAATCCCACACTGTCGTCTCCGACAGCAAGGGTGTATCCCTGACAAAGTTTCCAATCCCCTGTGCTGTACAAGCAATACCCACTTATTGAAGTGAGTAAAATGTGAGTTATTAGAGTAAAACACTATCTATAAAAAATAGATCTTCTCGAGTCGATTCATTTGAGATAAGCCCCTCCCCCCAGTTTGAAATATAAAACTGACCTTTCCCAAAATCAATCCAGGTGTATGTGGTTATAAAATTTGACAATGACCCATGAATCAGTTTAGTTTACAGCAGAGTAGGAGGGCAATGATGATTCCAGAATAACGCTGACTTTTCTTCGACATGATTAAAATACCAGTAAAAACAAAAAGGTCACAATTGTCCACGTATTTGTAAAACTGATAAGCAATAATCACCAATCGAATACGTTGTTCCATCTGTTATGTGTCTGTGTTGATGACATCACTGTCTGCAAGTTGTACAGATTTTCTTAGTCGATCCAACTTCGGGCAGTCATCATTTCATCTCTTCTTGTCGGATGCTAATTTTGATTTTCTGACATGGTGAGAAAAGAAAATGTACTTCCTGTTATTTGTTCGTCCTCTCACATCATTTTCGTGAATCACCCCACTGCTGCGATCGTGAAAAGGTTGAAAATGCCTCTGCTGGGAGGTGGAATAATTACACAGGTTAGATGAAGCACTTAGTAAGTCACTCTGGAGGAGACGTGACTGAACTTGGAAAAGCTACTTACTTAACTGAATCCAACCAAGTAGTTTTGTGTCTTAACCTTATGTTTAATTTTTTTCTAAAAGCTGAATAATAGTTCCAAACTTCTAATATTTAAAAAGAAAATCTTAATATTTTATAGAAAGCTTATGTGGAGATAGTATCTTTATAATTTTTTGTTATGACATATTTTGGTTTTAATTTTCTTAAGAAATAAAACTTTCTCTGTTTACATTTAACACTTTATTGGACATTTGATAGTTGTTTACTACTTTGAGTGCACACATTTTAGGTAACATTGTAACATTGTCATTCATGTTGCATATAATTAATTACTTTCGTTTCAAAAAGACCTTCTGAAGGGATACATGGCCTTTTAAGCCCCGCCCACAGGAAGTGGAGAAGGTCATTATGGGGAATGAGCAGAGGGGACTTCCTTTGAAAGGTTAATTTCTTAAACTTGATTTATCGCATATTTTCTGTTAATTTATTTATTTTAAGGATGAGAATGCACGGAAATATGTTTAACGTACTAGTTATGTTCTTTGATGTAAATATTTCTAATCTGATTAGATGTTTAATGTTAAGTTTCCCCCTCTGTGTGTGTCATGGACTAATCCATCACTATATATATGATACGTATGACCTGACATCAACCTCCTTTGGTTCTCTATCTCTTTTGGTCCAGGCCTATTCTCCTCATTAAACACACAGTCACACGGTACAACGTGTTCATTGATCAAACAAGCCACGATTTCTTCTTTGTTTAAACATCCAACAGAGACTCTAACAGAGATTTCCCCACAACCTTTTCCTGAGATCCTGAATAAGTTCCCCTGGCCCATCCTCTGTTGAAGCTAGATGTTTTACAAAGACCAGGCACCGTGAGCAGTAAAATTCTGCATATTAAGGAACACAAATGCATTTTTCAAAAAACCGTGACGCTAGTAGTCATTTTCCTGTCTTTGAAAGTGCAGCAAAAGAGTATGAATCTCTGAGACAGACTATTTTAAATGAAGAAGAAAAACAGCAGACATTCGTAGAGATAGAGAGAGAGAGAGAGAGAATCTGATTTTTATTTCATTGGTTATCAGAGGAAGGCCACTCCACAACAGGCTCCTGCCGCCGGAAAGCCATACATGGTGTTACCGTTGAATCAGTTTTGTGAGTTCCAAACAAGCTGAGGAGCAGCAGAATACAGACAGACCCGAGCCAAACTGGCCTTGATGCTGTCTCTACTTGTTCTTTAGTAAATGAATATGGTTCTGTGAGAGGGCGGCTAAAGAGCTTTCTTGCAAGAGTAAAAAAGTTGGTCCACCGTTCCATGACTGGAAACTGAGCCTCCTCCTAAGAGAAACATGGCCTCAGATCTGGAGGTGCTGACTCTCATACCGGCACAGGAGTAATCTTTCCTTGGAAGGCTGAGAAGTGTTATTCCCTTATAACTGGAACACAGCCCCTTTTTAAAAAAAAGTTGGACCACCACCCAGTCTGCCACTCCACAGGTACTGTCCCGTTTGCCATGTGACATTGAATGACATTGATTAGTCATGTCAACTACGACAACCCGACATTGTCCACCATCCGCTAGTATCTTCAGTGTGGGTCAGCGGTGGTCTAAGGTGGCCTGGTACTGAGTACACCTAAGAGCCACCTGTTTGTTATGGGCAGTCCATGACTAGCAAAGAAGTCCAATAACAAAGCATCACTCGGGTTCAGATCCGGTAGACCGTTTCTTCAAGTTACGTCCCTCGAGGTTTCTCTGCCGTTGCCAACGTGAGCACTGAAGGCATGGAGGTGAACTATAAAGCCCCTGTATGATGCCAGACAGAGATTTATAAGAAGCCTGGATACTCTGAACTGTTGTTCGGTGCGTAGACACAGACAACAGTCAGAGTGTTACCTCCTCCGACCTTCAGCACATGTAGACAACCTCTCATTACTCAGGGAAAACTCTGACCCCGAGGCGCCCAGACCGGGTCTTGTGAGTGTTCTCACACCCACCTACCGCCTCTCACCATAGGCAACTCTGGGAAAAGGGTAGAGTCCAACACGGCCTCATCTAATCAATATCACAGTGACACACCTTCATCTTCATCACCTTATATCTTGCTGCTGTCTTTTTAAATGTGATTCTCCATTTATCTCGGTCTGCGCTTCCTCCACATTCCTATCTCCGCCCTGTCCTTGCAGACCCACTAGCATCATCCTTAATTAACTTCCAGTCGCGGCTCAGACTGGAGGTTATAACTCCAGGAAATAGTCTGGTACCATGTGAAGCTTTATGTTTTTTCACCTTGATCCTGCAATCCTTAACTACTATAAAAGTTTTTAAGTTATTCAGATGCTAATATTTAGAATGTTAGCATGCTAATTGTAGCATAACACGACTTAGCCAAAGCTACAACTGATTTGTTTTCACTCACAATAAGATTGACAATCGGTGTAACCATGGGGTAATATATTATTTTAAAGGTTAATTTGACATTTTGTGCACCGTGAACTATCTGACATGTTAAAGCCAAAAAGGGCAAACAGTCAGCAGTTTTTAAGGGGTGACGTGTTGGTTGTCGGGGGGTTAGAGAGAAAGAAGATTCATTAAAAAGGTGCTTATTGCTGTAATGCATAATCATTGATTCTGTTCTTGTTTTTCCTCGGTGGAAACGAGCGGACGTCAAAATGTGAACATCATTACCTGGTCTGCAGGCTTCCTCTCCATCATTCTGCAGTGTTTTTCTCTCTCTCTGTCTTGCACAAATGCAAGGCTGGCGTGTGGGAGTCTGAAGGATGACTCATCTGATGCACACCTCATCCCTGCTTGGCCATATTTGGTCTGCCCGGAAATCCTTTCTCCCGTGCTCGTGTAGCGGAGAGGAGCAGGCAATGCAGAGACAACATGAGGAGCTCTTTTCTTTTTTTCTCCCTCTGCACTATTTTTCAGACCACGGCCCTCTTATTCATGCTCCGTGGTGCATTCATCATCTAAAGGACAAATATCGGCTCCAGCCTTACACGGCTGGTTCTGGGATTTGTCGGGAGTTTTTGAAGAGGAGAGAGTAAAAGCATATGTGTTAAGAGACGCAGACAAATACCTTCTTGCTATTCCTTTCACATAAAACACACATATGCAAAATGAACCAAATCAGAGTCACTCTATTCATTAGTCGGATCAGGATAAAAAAAAAAAAGCTCTCCATTTTGTCAATTTCTCTCTCTTCGTCTCTTTCTCTGTCTCTCTCTTTTTATCACATTTGATAGATCAGTTTTAAAATGTGGCAACCAGGTACGCACGCACACACACTCACAGCCTCACATTAATTCACGCACACACACACACACAGACACACATGCACAAATGCACACGCATGCAGACAACAAAACATAAATTTAGGCTTAAAACATTCCTTCATGGAAAAGCTTATAATTACAGTAAATGCATGTTACTGGATTAATGCATGTTACAGGATTAACGCATGTTACAAGATTAATGCATGTTACAGGATTAACGCATGTTACAAGATTAATGCATGTTACAGGATTAATGCATGTTACAAGATTAATGCATGTTACAGGATTAACGCATGTTAAAAGATTAATGCATGTTACAGGATTAACGCATGTTACTGGA
The DNA here is from genome assembly GCA_009660295.1 of Lophius piscatorius. Taxonomy (NCBI): domain Eukaryota; kingdom Metazoa; phylum Chordata; class Actinopteri; order Lophiiformes; family Lophiidae; genus Lophius; species Lophius piscatorius. The sequence continues at coordinate 31,621 of VRLP01002785.1, read as the reverse complement.
TTAATGCATGTTTCTGGATTAATGCATACTACTGGATTAATGCATGTTACTGGATTAATGCATGTTACTGGATTAATGCATGTTACTGGATTAATGCAGGTTACTGGATTAATGCATGTTACTGGATTAACGCATGTTACTGATTAATGCATATTTCTGGATTAATGCATACTACTGGATTAATGCATGTTACTGGATTAATGCATGTTTCTGGATTAATGCATGTCACTGGATTAATGCTTGTTACTAATTTGACTTCTTCCCTGGAGTCTTTCTCACCCTACAAGGTCACATGGTTGGTGACTGCATATCCTGCTGTGGACCTGCTCGATGTCCACTGATGTCCACATGATGATGATGATGATGATTACAATTATTATAATTCTTATTTGTATAGTATTTCCCCATAAACTATTGCTAAATGTTACATTACTATTATTGTTATTATAAACCTGGGGTCCCTGCTGCTGCCGCGGCCCCACCCTGGAGAAGCGGAGGAAAGTGGTTTAGCATAAACTGATATCGTTTGCATCTTTCTCTTTTTCAAACCCAACCGGTCGTGGCAGTAGGCCGTCCACCCTGAGTCTTTGATCTGCTCGAGGTTTCTACACGTCGAAAAGCAGTTTATTTCTCGCCACTGTCGCCAAGTGCTTGCTCGCGCAGAAAATTGTTGGCTCTCTGTAGATAATTATAAGCACCTTGAGACAACTGTTGTTGTTAATTGGCACTATATTAATGAAGATTGATTGATTGATAAACACACACACTCACACACGTCTCTCCTCATGACGTATGGCATAGTTCAGGGATGACATATGGCATAGTTCATATTAAGTCATAGGGTGACGGTGGCTCAGTTGGTAGAGCGGTTCTCCTCTCATCTGAAGGTTGGTGGTTCAATCTCTGGCCACTGCAGTCCACATGCTGAAGTGTCCTTGAGCAAGATACTGAACCACAAGCTGCTCCCAATGGCTGTTCCATTGGTGAATGAATGACGGCGTGAATGATTACCGCTCCTGATGAGCAGGTTACACCTTCATGTCAGTTTCATCATCACTGTATGAATGTTTGTGTGCATGCTGACTAAAAACGCTTTGAGTGGTCGAGCAGACTAGAAGAGTTCTACATAAGTATAGTCCATGTACACTTTTGTAATCATCTGACGAAGAAAGAAGAATAGATAGATGTGTATATTTAGTATGAGAAATAGATGATACTATAAAGAGCACTCAGAGAGCGCAAACCTCACAACAAGGCACAACAGTACCCCAGATTTAGGAAACATTCCTGAAGGTTCCTCCATTCATGTCTGAGTTGTTGCCAGTCTCTGAATCCACCAACAACTCCAACAAACTCTCTGAATATCTCTCAGATACTCTCTAGCTGATCATCTCCTGCGCCTTCTACTTCAGCGTCTCTGTTCAGCCACTCAGCCACCAGCTCCACCCCCAAATGAACATCAAAGGAATGCTTGAAAATGAGCCCCCAGCTCCAAAGGAAACATCAAAGGAATGCAAGGATCAAAGGCAGTAAAAGCCACACTGTGATATCACCACTCCAAACAGCTTATTTTTTTTTACTTTATTTCATTTTAAAGGCTGTGAAACACATAATGTCACTAAATTTTAATCTGTTCTAGGATATTCCAGAACCTACTTCTGGGTAAAATTTCATGCAGAACCGTTCTGTAGTTTTTCCGTTATCCTGCCCACAAACAAAAGAAAGACAAACGCACACAAGTGAAAACATAAGGGACTACCACCTGGAATCATAGGGTGTGTGTGTGTGTGTGTGTGTGTGTGTGTGTGGGGGGGGGGGGGGGGGGGGGGGGGGGGGGGGGGGACTGTATTCATTAAGAAAGGAAGACACGACTAAGGTCTTTGGTTCTGACAGAAAAGAATTAAGTTAAAAAGTAAAAAAAAGACTTTTCGTACACCAGACACGATGACGATAATATCACATCCTCCTCTCTGCTACACTTTTTGTTGTTGTCGATGTTTTTGACTCTTTAGTGACACCTAGAGAAGGTTACAATGTGTGCAAGGGTGCATTGAAGTACGTGGGCACTGACGGCTAAAACGTTTTTATTTTCATCTGGGGTGGAGTATAAAGAGCCTTAAGACGTAAGAAGAGGAGGTGAGTTAAGGAGTCAAGGATCCGCCAACTTAGAAATGAAAAAGAGAGGTTCGTGTCAGAATGACATTTTATTCAGAAGTTTCACCACTGCGTGGTTTCTTTGCAAATTCTGCTCCACAACCCTGCGGCTCATTAGTTCCCAGGTGCTTTCAGATAACAGCCGGCGTGACCTGGAATGGCGCACACAGAGCTTAGTCATGCTAGAGTGCCAGATGACAGATGAGGGTGTCACATGTCTGGACAGGTTGCGAACCCCCTTGACTTAAATCTCCGCATTTTTCCGCCTATGCCTATTTGTATTTTTACAGGATGCCACCTCTTCATCACCCTTCCACAGGAATAAGTTAGGGTTGCATGAATCAATCAGAGAGAGAGAGACAGAGAGAGAGTGAAAGAGAGAGCAAGAAATTATTTCAAACGGTTGTGAAAAAGTATTGGGGCCCCACCTTGTTTGTGTTGACTCTTATAACAGATATTAACATATGAGAAAAGCCTCCTGTGCAAAAACAAAATGCAGCTTTTAAATGAAATTTTATTAAAGTAAAAAAGTTATGAAATACCATCTGTGGCCGTGTGAAAAAGTTTCCTTTTTTTACCCCCTTAGAAAAATAAATGCAAAAAGAAAAAAATACCAAACTGCGTAAACTGTAATGTCCTGCTCAAATGTTTGGTTGAGCACATTTTGAGTCTCTATTTCTTGTTGAAAAATGACTAAACCAGTTTATAATGTGACCCTGAACCTGTTTAGACTATGACTCAGTGGCAGCATGTCTATGCTGAAGAGTAAGGGTCCAAAGACGGAGCCCTGGGGGACACCACAGGTCAAAGAGGCCACCGAGAAGGAGGTATTTACCGAGGCTACTGACAAAGTCCTATTTTGGTTTATTAAACAAATTGATTAAACCAAAAAAAGCGCTACAAGGATCAAATAGTTATCTAAAAAAAATCCAAAGTGAGATAATCAAATTAAAATTAACCATTTTCCTTGAAATAGAAAATTTCATCATTTCTTCTGATTTTTTTAAGATATAATATTTCCTATAGTTTTCTTGGTCAGGGCATTAAAGGGTTAATAACCGGCTGCAGAAGGAAAAGACTCTGTAAGACCGGATCCCTGCCGGCTCGGCTGCTGCTCACCTATATAGATCTCTTTCAGGCTCGTATGTCTCACCAGTATCCCACTATGTCAAAATCAAAGGTAATTCCAGAAGTGTGGAGGGTTTATAGTGATGTTCATAGTGTCAATAGTGATGTTTATAGTGTTTATAGCATTTATAGTCTTTACAGGGATATTAATAGGGTTTATAGTCTCCATAGTCTTGTAGTGATGTTCATAGTGTTTAAAATGATATTTATAGCGTTTATAGTGTCTATAATGATGTTTATAGTGCTTATAGTGATGTTTTTAGTGTTAATAGTGATGTGTATAATGTTTATAGTAATGGTTATAGCATTTATAGTGATGTTTATGTGTTTATAATGATTTTTAGTGTTTATAGGGATGTTTATAGCATTAATAGTGATGTTTATAGGGATTTTTATAGGGTTTATAATGATAGTTATAACGTTTATAGATATGTTTATAGCGTTTATAGTGTCTATAATGATGTTTATAGTGCTTATAGTGATGTTTTTAGTGTTAATAGTTATGTGTATGATGTTTATAGTAATGTTTATAGTGTTTATAGTGATGTTTATGTGTTTATAATGATGTTTAGTGTTTAAAGTGATGTTTATAGCATTTATAGTGATGTTTATAGTGTCTATATTGATGTTTATAGTGTCTATATTGATGTTTATAGCATTTATAATGATATTGAGTGTTCACAGTGATGTTTATAGTGTTAGTGATGTTTTTAGTGTTTTTAATGATGTTTATTGTGTTTATAATGATCTTTAGTGTTCATAGTGATGTTTATAGTGCTAGTAGTTATGTTTCATTGTTTTTAGTGATGTTTATCTGTTTATAATGATGTTTAGTGTTTATAGCGATGTTTATATAGTTTATAATGATGTTTATAGCGTTTATAATGTTTGGTGTTCACAGTGTTGTTTATAGCGTTTATAATGTTTGGTGTTCACAGTGTTGTTTATAGTGTTAATAGTGATGTTTTTATTGTTTATATTGATGTTTATAGTGATCATAGGGATGTTTTCCAGTAAAAAGCGACTCCCACAACGAGGTCACATTGCAAAAGAGTCGGAACTGTGCCTGATATTGGAACACTTATGGAAGTGGCCCAAATCAGAACATGAAAGGATCAGATTCCATGTGGTCGGTTCTGTTCACACCGCCATGAAAAAGTCACATATGAGCAAAAAATCTGACCCGGTTCACATTTTTCCTGCAGAAATGTTTGCAGCCTTTTAAAGTATTTTTTTCTCAGATGTTAAAAGAAACACCACTTTCAACGACACAAAGTGGCGGCAATGCAATTATTTTGTTTACCCAGCCTGTTTGTCCGACCCAGACATATTATGTGAAACAGGAACGACGGCTGATGAAAAGACCTAAGAACCCAACAAAAAAGAACACCAAAACAACATTTGTGATGAAAAAAAACAAACAAAAAAAACACAAGCAAGTAAACAGGAGGGGGGGGGGGTCTTAAGAAAATCAATGGCTATCAACTTTCAGGACAGTGGCCTCACAGATCTGCCTCTTCTCCTCCACCTCAGCTGTTTGTCTGTGAAATAATGAGGTACCCCTCACAGCAAAGGTGTCCCATTTATGTCCTTCCATGATAAAGATAATTAACTGTTGACATTTCTTTGTGCTGTTCAAAGCAAGGGAGCGCTTCTTTTATAGAGCATGAGCTCCTCAGAAACGACTCTACCATTTCAAAAGTGTCGAGTGTTATTGTCACACTAATCTCAGAACATATATACATATATTTTCATCATACAGCCATTAAACCCGATGCATTAAGGAGCATTTTGAGTGAAATCTTTCATCGCTGGCATTCACTTTAACGGTAGAAGTGGTGCGAAAAGACGATCGTGAAAGAAGACACGTTTGCATTTTGCGGTAGCATAATTGCTGTTTTTAGCCCGAAGGTGAACGTGTTGTACATCCACGAGACGCAAAACAGATGAAGATCGCCTGAGCACTTCGAAAACGGTAATTTGGCTCTGGTGTTGAAATGTTTATACATTAATGGCTGAAAATCAGTTTGTGTGGTCGACTTACTTCTCTTATCACATCTGATTTTTCTTTTAACCAGATTTAGAACCAAGCAAGAGACAAAACTTTTTCTTTTTTTTTCTAAATTTCATTTACAGCAATATTTATGACCTTATTCCCATTGGCCTTCCAACGAAATAAACGTTGAATAAAATGTCTAAATATTAAATATAAATATGAATGTTACATTTTTAAAGGACTTAAAACTTTCCTTTTTAGCAGAACTTATAACTTTAATGAACATTGCTGCTTTTTGGTCATGTCTTTATATAGTTATTATATCATTTTTTATTCTATCTGCTTTTACTTTGTAGCACTTTGAGATTTGATCCAAATGTAAAGTGCGTTATAAATTAAATGTATTATTATTATTATTATTTATTTTTAATGTCAAAATGGCTAAAATGCTCATTTTACACTGACGTCAGCGGTAAGTACCAAAATAAAAGTGTGCCGGTTTACAAACGTTGCTCCAAGCATTTCTTTTTTATAGCATATTTTACTCTAACAGTTTATATTTTACCCACTGAGGGGAACCTTTTATTACGAAAAAACACTCGCATAACTTCACATTTTCGACCAAGTTGGTTCCAGAGCTAGTTTGGAGCCAGAGCCTGACTTAGCATCAGTTCTTTTTCTTTTCCAAGCCTAAGCACCAGCTCCTGGCTCTCAGGACTGGTGCCAGACAAGCACCAACTCTTTGCTGGTCCAGAGCCAAGAACCGATGACGTTATACGGTGACGTTATGGCGTGGCTCTGACTTGGCTCCTTGCCAAAGGAATAGCAAACAGGTTCTTAGGAGGTGCTTGAGTTGAACCAACTAAGCACTGGCACCGGCACCAAACTAGAACCAGGTTCTTGTTGGTGGAAAAAGAGTAATTGAGGAGTTCAACCAAGAGGATTGACTGTACAACACTTCTCCCCGACAGTTATAGCAGTTATAGTGAATTTATTTTTGTAGTTACGCATGTCTCATATTTTTTATACTTAAAGAAAAAAAGAATATCCTCTCAAACCCTCTCCAAGGCCCCATCAGAAATCCACATTTGAGTTTCAGGGGTGTTTTCTTACTGGAACAATAGTGAGTATGACTCACAGGAGCTCACACAGATGGTTGCGATAACTTTTTATTGTGAAGAAGGGAGTTCATACCAAATTCTGTAAAAAAAAATACAATAAATTGTGGTCGGCTCAATTCAGAATTATTCATTTTGTTTTCCTGAAGAGTTTTTTCTTTTCTCGTACATTATCTTGTTTTAAGGGATCCCCAAAGTGAAAATGACGTAATTATCATCTCATCGCATCCCATAGTATTTCTGAGGTTCACAGTAACTGAGGGAGGTTTCCGAGACTGAAGAACGCTAACGCAATAACTCGGAACCTATTTCCTCGATCTTTTCCACATTTTAAAGCTACGTAGACTTTAGTGGGAGGAAGAACTGGATTGGCTTTGGGAAAAGTAAGTTCCATATGTCTGACAGTAGGGGGAGCTTTATCTCCAGAATTTTATTTTAGCCATAACTTCTCAACAGTTCGACCGATTTATTCCAAAATTGGTGCACAGATTATTTTGTATTTGTCATATCCTCTCTCCCCCTAACAGAGTTAATGTGAGAACGTCAATTGCTTGTACAATGCAGGGGGAATGGGGGGCTTTTGTGGGTTATACCCCTGCTGTGAGGGTCGACAGCGTAGGACTAGTTCTGCATAGTTTTTGAGTTGTTTGTGGAACAAATGTTCCGGTCAACCTCTTAAGTGCACAATGAAATCACAAAGAAGAGGAAGGTGACCTCTTAACGGCTTATCTCCGCTTTTATTTGATGTGTACATCGATTCCCCAGAAGTGCTGTATGTTTGTATAAATCCTGCACCATGTAAAGCACAGACTCATTAAAAGAAATCCTTTCTGCATGTTTCTAAAGGCTGACAAGGTGCTGATTAGACTGCATATCAATTTCCCTGCCTTTAGTGATGGTGGTTTTCCCGAGAGCCACTGCAATGAAAAGCTTCTCTGATATTTTCCACCCACACCTACATAAACCGAATGTGAATGTAATATTTGAAAAAGAAAAAAAAATCCTTTTCATACCACACCGGTGAGTGTGTTTCCTCACACAATGGCCGTCTCTCTCCCGGCTTATTCATGGTGTTGTTCGGCGACTCATGCATTTCAACCCTGCTGATTGACCCAGAGGCTGTAAGTAGGATGACAGCATATTAAAATGAGAAAAAGGAGGGAACCTACTAACCGCTTGAAGTAGCTCACAATGACTCTCTATGTCAAAACACCAGCGTGGGCCCTTGGAGATGTGCGTCAGAGAATTCATACAAAGCCATCAAGGGCAGATTTCTTTACAAGTAATTGACAGAAGGGGGAGACAATATGTCCTCATGGAGACCGATGTCATGCTGAGTGTCGGCACTTTGTCATTAGTTCTGCAATGGACATAACAAAAACAAAACAACAGCAGTAATAATAATAAATTATAATTCACAATGCATACAATAACCATAATAATAACTGGGCCTAGGCTGCTGTTCCCGACTGCAAGCGCGTATCCTCAAAAAGCCCCCCCAACCCCCTGCGTTGGACAAGCAATCCCCCTGATTAAACTCCTGAAAATTAAATGAGACTCATTAATAAGCTCTAGCAAAAAACCTGACTGTTTCTATGAAGTCAGCGGCCTGCTCTAGGATCAGATCCCGTAACGACTCAACCCAACTATTTCTATGAAGTCAGCAGTCTGCTCTAGGATGAGATCCCGTAACGACTCAACCCAACTATTTCTATGAAGTCAGCAGTCTGTTCTAGGATCAGATCCCATAGCGACTCAACCTAATTGTTTCTATGGAGTCAGCAGTCTGCTCTAGGATCAGATCCCATAGTGACTCAACCCAACTATTTCTATGAAGTCAGCAGTCTGCTCTAGGATCAGATCCCGTAACGACTCAACCCAACTATTTCTATGAAGTCAGCAGTCTGCTCTAGGATGAGATCCCGTAACGACTCAACCCAACTATTTCTATGAAGTCAGCAGTCTGTTCTAGGATCAGATCCCATAGCGACTCAACCTAACTGTTTCTATGAAGTCAGCAGGCCGCTCTAGGATCAGATCCCATAGCGACTCAACCTAATTGTTTCTATGAAGTCAGCGGTCTGCTCTAGGATCAGATCCCATAGTGACTCTATGATGAAGATAAATACCAGTTTTTTTGAGCTCAAGATAAAACAAGGCACATTTCCTCATTTCAATTCTAACGAGCTCAATTTAGATACAATAGGACTTATGGTTGGGAAGGTGCGGACAAGAAATTGTGTTTACCACAAAAAAATATTTTCCTCCTAATGAGTAAAATGTAATCAATTACAGTGAAATAAAACAACAGCGTTTTTTTTTTTATAGTGTAGAGTCACATGAGCCAATTTGGACAGAATTGAATCTATGGTTGGGAAGTAACAACAACAACAACATAGTTTTGTGACTATGTTGTTGTTGTTGTTTTTTGGAACAAAGACCCCTAGTGTATCAAATATGAACAATTCCAGTAAAATATGACAAATATAAGATTAATCTCCATGAGGCGGTTCATATGAGGTAAATTTGGAGGAAGGATAGTTCCTCTTAGTGATTAGAATGTGAACTGTTCGAGTAAAATATGGGATATATAAGAAATATCTCCTCGAGTCGACTCAAATGCAACAAAGCTGGACTAAATCGGATCATGAATTAGGAAGTTATGTCCAAAAAAAGAATATTTTTGGTAGAAAATCTCCCCCTGGTGAATGAAATAAGAAGAATAAGAGTCTTAAATAGAAGATAGATCTCCTCAAGTCGATTCACTTACACCAAATCTGGACAAAAGTGAACCATTGGTTGAGAAAAGATGGCCCAAAAACTATTGAAGATAAATCTCAAGGATAAATATGCAACTGACCTTTCCCAAAATCAATCCCGTTCTTCCTCACACTTAGGTCTACCAGTATGAAGTTTGAAAACTGATTCCATAGTTTGTGAGTTATCGCATTGACAAAAAAAAGAGATCTGCGGCAGACATAACGATTCCATAACATCCCTGAGGTTTTGGGGGAAATTCTAGAATATATTCTAAGAATGCAAGAAGTTCGTCTTTCCGGCCGAACTTTTACAGGAGCGTCACGTAAACTCAACCCTGTACCAGATTTTCATGATGAAAATGTAAGATTCACATTATGGTGAGCTTCATTTTGTTCTTAAATTTAAGACTAAGACTACTTTAAACAGTTTTATTTCCCCATTAAATCAACTGCTCACATCTACACACATTCATCAAAGATCACGACTGTCCGACTGCTGAGCTCACAGACTTTTATTCTTTCAGAGGCTGAAAGGCCAGAGCATTGATCCCCCCCCCCCCAGCATGAGGTGGCTCAATATCAGACTCATGGAGTACAGCAGAGATACTATGTGCAGCTTTTCAAAGGCCCATTCGTCCATTTCTTATGTTTAAAATATATATATATATATATTTACAGTGTCAGTCTGTCCTGTTCCTACATGTCTGTTTGATGGATTAAATTTTTTCAGTCAAGTCAAGACCCTTGAAATCTTTTCTGTACAAACTTCTGTAAAAAGAACAGGGGTTGTTGGTGAGTTGACGCCTCAGGCGTTTCGGTGTCTGGTTCTGCCGTGATTGTTAAATGGACCGGGAGATTGTCCAGTGTCGCGTCAGCAGAAATGCGTAAGTGTTGTATCTGGTCCGTTGTGGTGAAGAAGGGGCTGAGTCGTAAAGCAAAGCTCTCAGTGTGCCGGTCCATCTACGTAAGAACCCTCACCTGTGGTCGTTAGTTCTGGTAGTGACTGAAAGAATGAGGTCAGGGATGTCGGGTGAATTCTAAGTCCATTCACACGACAGTAACAATTTCAATCAGCATCTACTTTTTCATCGACCACTTTCAAATTTTGTACCAACATACACCTTAGTACGAGGAAGAACTGGATTGAACTTTTTACAAAATACTTTTTTTTCGGACATTCTACCTGTTGATCGGATTTTGTCCAAATTTGGTGCATAAAAGTTTATCTATCTTGTCTTTATCATATTTTACTCCCAAATGGGTTTTTTCAAACAAAACATTTAATTTAGTTCAATCAGTGCTGTTGTCTGTAAAACGCAGCGGGCTGGGGGCTTTTCCGCTTTAACAACCGTATAATAAGAAGAATAATAATCCATTTTTATTTATAGAGCACTTTTTTTTTATCAAAACACTCAAAGTTGCTTTACAGGAAAATAAAAGAAACCCAAGACAAAATCAGAATCAGCCATCAGTACATGAATGTGTGTTTGGGTCAGGATTTCCAGAGGGAGGGGGCAGCCATTGAGAAGGCTCCGTCACCCCAGGTCCGGTGTTTGGTCCTGAGTGGTGGAGAGAGGAGGTTGGCATCAGAGGAGCGTTGAAGGAGGTCCGTGAGGTAGGAGGAGGGCGGGTCATGGAGGACTCTGTGGGTGAGGAGAAGCAGTTTGAGCTGGATACACTGTGGGACAGGGAGCCAGTGGAGGTTCTGGAGGACAGGGGTGATGTGGTCCCGGGAGCGAGTGTGGGTGAGGAGACGAGCAGCAGAGTTCTGGATGTGATGGAGGCGTGGATCAGAGTCTCTGCAGCAGTGAAGGAGAGTGATGGACGCAGCCGGGCGATGCTTTTGAGGTGGAAGGAGGCGGATCGGGTGATTTGATTGATGTGCTGTTGAAAGGAGACGTTACTGTTGACGATGACTCAAAGGCTGCGCACGTGAGAGGAAGGGGATGAAACGTAGGCGGAGTTTGAATCAGGTTTTCAGCTGCGGTTTTGCTGATGGGAAGTGGTTCAACAATCTGTTGGAGAGAACTGTCTGAAGAACTGAAGCGCTACCTAAAATAACAAATCACGCTCAACTCTAATCCTGTACTTCCTTTTTTTTGTATCTGTCAGAATCTGTTGTGTAATTACAGATTAAAAAAAGACATTTTCAGGAAATGATTTGAGGCTCAAACCTCCGTCCAGGAGTTCATGTCCAAATATGAGAAAGGTAACAGAAAGGAATGTATTTTCACGCCCAGCCTGCAGCGGTACAGCCGTGGTGATCAAAGGCTTGAATCAAATTCTGGCTCACCCTGGGAGATCCCAAAGGGTTCCCAGGCCAGATGAGATATATTGTACCTCCAGCTAGTTCTGACTCAGGGTCTCCTGCCTGTTGGATAAAACCTCCAAAGGGAAGTTTTATCCGGAGGCATCCTAGTTAGACTCCCAACCACCTCAGCGGTTCTACACCCACCTTCTTCCTGATGTCTGGGCTCCGTACCCGACCTCCAAGGCTGAGACCAGTCACCCTACGAAGGGAGCTCATTCCAGCCGCTCTAGTCCTCGATCATAAGTGGAGGTTGGAACGTAGATGGAGGGGTACATTTACGACTCAACTCTTTCTTCACCACAACGGACCGATAAAACACCAGCATTACTGCTGGTACCGAGTCCGACCGCCGATTCATCTCACCGTTCATTTCCCGTCACTCGAGATCAAGGCCCCGAGAAACTTGAACTCCTTTCTATGAGGCAGCAACTCATGAAGTTTTATCTGTAAGAATATGAAGTTTTATCTACAAGAATATGAAGTTTTATCTGTAAGAATGTTATGTTTTATCGTAACAATATGATATTTTATCTGTGAGAATATGATATCTAAAAGAATATGATATTTTATCTATAATAGTGATATTTTATCTATAAGATTGTGATGTTTTATCTATAATAATGATATTTTATCTATAATATTGTGATGTTTTATCTATAATAATGTGATATTTTATCTATAATAATGTGATGTTTTATCTATAATAGTGATATTTTATCTATAATATTGTGATGTTTTATCTATAATAATGTGATATTTTATCTATAATAATGTGATATTTTATCTATAATAATATGATGTTTTATCTATAATAATGTGATATTTTATCTATAATAATATGATGTTTTATCTATAATAATGTGATATTTTATCTATAATAGGGATATTTTATCTATAATATTGTGATATTTTATCTATAATAGGGATATTTTATCTATAATATTGTGATATTTTATCTATAAGAACATGATGTTTTATCAATAATAATGTGATATTTTATCTATAATAATGTGATATTTTATCTATAATATTGTGATATTTTATCTATAATATTGTGATATTTTATCTATAAGAACATGATGTTTTATCTATAATAATGTGATATTTTATCAATAAGAATGTGATGTTTTATCTATAATATTGTGATATTTTATCTATAAGAACATGATGTTTTATCTATAATAATGTGATATTTTATCAATAAGAATGTGATGTTTTATCTATAATAATATGATGTTTTATTTGTAAGAATTTGATGTTTTATCTGTGAAAAAGTGGTTTAATTTAATAGAACAAAAATAACCTCTCCTCAACTGTGCAGCTGCTGAGCCAGTCTAATGCAACAACATGGAATGAACAAACATTTCAGCTGTCTGTTAGTAGTTCTGGACCACCCTGGGTTCTGACCCTCTCTGTGACGTCCTGTCTCACTCTCACCTTGTCTTACCGATTTGTTTCATGCAGTACGTAAATGAAACATCCTGCTATCATTGCCTAAAATAGCAACAGACCCATCCTGGGACGGATTTGTTCAGACAAACAGTGACGCAGGAGGCCGCTCTTGTTGATGCAACATCACAGCGGGGGGGGGTTTAATGACAATTTAGTCTACGCTTATTCCCATACTGTCCGGCCCTCGGGCCTAACTGGCCGTCCGTCTGTCAGCCCAGCCACAACTTGGATCATATATTCACCAGAACCCATCCCTCCGTACATGTGATTTATGACTGAGATGTGGGCCGGCCCCCCCCACACTACAGAGAATAGCTGTAACTTAATATTCCTCCCGGTAGAAAACCACCATAAGGCTTGAATCATCAGTCTTGGCTCATCGTGGTGGGGCCTCCCACCCACACCGTCAGCAGGAGAGTCTCCAGTAAGCAATCATCTGACCCGATATGGCGTCACTGGAAAACCACGCACTGTTATTCCCTCAGTTTTATTGTGATGTTATTTGTATCCGTGCAGAAAATGATCCTACTGGGATTTTTGTGAGGCAGGCATGAATCAACCATGAATCTAAATGTCAGACATGCATTGATGAATATATTTATATGTGAGTTTATGCTATATATTATAAATAATTATATCTATCTCAGAAGTTGCGGTTTCGTAGCACAGAAATACGTAATTAAATACATAAATGAATAATTTCATCAAACTTTTACTTCCTGTTTCTCCCACATCCGTTTTTAGAAATGATCAAACAGCTGTTTCTACCTGGGAACGAGCTCTATGCTAAGCTAAAGCTAAAGCTAGAGCTAATCTCCTGCGCGTACAGACATGAGATCAGTCACTTTTTCAATCACTCTCTGATGTAGCTGTTCATTTATCAAAAACTGTCCTTTTAAAAAAAAAAAAAAAAAAAAAAAATATAAATGCAGGTTTTTTTGCTTACAGGTCAGAGGTCGGTAACTTTGCTTGCGTTTGATTCATCAGATGAAAAGTCCTTTGATGCTTGCATGTACCAACCCACTCACATGTGCTCGGCATGAAACCGACACACCGATCCAAATGATTCATCCACTCCCACTCAGGAACATGCAGTACGAGTACAGTACAAACTAAAGCAGCAGAAACTCTATTAAAATAGAGTTTTAAAGTCCCTTTAATGTTCCCAATAAGAAAAATAAAAACTACACTAACATTCCCTCTTTACAGATTTCATTTTGCGTTTTGGTTTAATATCTGAGACATTTCGTGGAAAATAGTCAGTTTTATGTTTTTAGAAATCTATTTCTTCTTATTATATATATTTTTTGGTTGTATGAAGTCACATAATTCTGTTCAGTTAATTAAAATAGCCCTTTTGATCTCTGGTGTCCCCCAGGGCTCCATCCTTGGCCCCTTACTCTTTAGCATCTACATGCTGCCTACTGAGTCTAAACAGGTTCAGTCCCATTTTTCAATACGAACTAGAAACAGGAAATGTGACTTAACCGCCGAGCGGGACATTAATTAAACATTCCATCACATTTGCATGAACACCAGGGAAAGAAAGGTGGAGTAAAAATGATGAAAACATCCCGTGACTCATTCAGCGCTGCTCTTGTTTTTCCCCGTCTCTCCATCTGTCTCCTCTCCTTTTCTTTTGTTTCTGTCAGCAGATGTTTTTCAGAGTATCTCCGCACACCTGGCTCTCCTCTCACACCTGTTCGCCATCACCTCATCGACATGCGGCGAATGAACTGGCTACATAAGCCCCTCTTTTTGCTCCTATAGGAGATTGATTTTTGGCCTTTGTATTTTTTTCCCCACGTCTGCCCTTATGCCAGCGATTGATCTTGTTGCATCCAGGATCTCGTCACCAGCTGAGTTCCTGTATTCAACCCCCGTCATCCATCTAGCCTTCAAGAGCCCACGCCTCAGCGAGACCTCCACATTCATCAGGACACCCGGCCAGTCGCCGCTGACACCCTTCACCCCGTTTCACGTACAGTAACATTCTCTTTGAAAACCAACCCCCTGCCTCTGCCCCCGAATCTAGACATAAAACAGGAACCACACAGAGTTTCAAAGAGTTTCAAATCGGAGTCAGTTTCAGACATTTTTCTGGGGAATATTCACTATTTATATTCACGAAACGTCGGGGATATTAATGAATAGTCTGTCGCAGATCCATCGTGCGATGATGATTAAAGTTGGATTCTAAGTCACATGACTGCATGACCTGGAAGTTAAGCGAAGCTAACACGGCTAATAAAGTGTGAAGTATTATTATTATCATTTTATTATTATTATTATTATTATTATAATTTTTTTACTATTGTTATTATTATTACATCACTATTATTATTAATAATATTATTATTACTTTCATTATTACTATCATTATTTTTTTCATCATCATCATCATTATTATTATTTCTATTACTATTATTATTAGCGTTATTACTATTATTATATATTATTACTATCATTATTACTTTAATTATTACTATTATTACTATTATTATTATTATTATTATTGTTATTATTATTATTGTTATTATTATTATTATTATTGTTATTATTATTGTTATTATTGCTATTATTGTTATTATTACTATCATTATTACTTTATTTAGAGAGCAGTTTTCATACAAGCGTGTGTCTCACAGTCCTTTAAAAAAATAGATGGTACATTAACCCTCTGGACTCCAGGAATCTAAGGTCACACTGGGATGACCTCTGACCCTGAATACACTAATACTACTACACTAATGGAGGAAAATAAATAATTGCGCTGATGTGCTGAAAAAAAAAAGTTGCCGAACTCGGTGATTTGTTTTTAGTCTTTATTCTGTGTGGATATAAAAGCTTAGGATGGGTCTAAAAATATAATGTAATATACAATGACAGTACAGACAATAAAATGTGTAACCGACATTAAAAAAAAAAATCATTAATTAAAAAAATAGCATTAATTCACACCAAGGTAAAATAAAATATATATGAAAATATAAAATATTCTTCAAGCGGCTGGTGAGACATTCCACAGATTCCCTGCGTCTATTTTCCTTCAGCTGTACTTATGTTCATTTAATGAGTGGTTAAGCGTTTGATGATCTGTTTCCTTTATGTCCATGAACACGTCGGTGTCTACACAGAAACAGCTCCCACTGTCTTTTCCCACTCAGGCAGGATGTCACTCAAGTCTCTGGGACCCGGTCCAAATCTAATGTCAGCAGCTGCCTGGAATAAACAACATTTGGTGAGTCCGTTTCTAATGATTGACTCAGTCAGAGGCGTGTCTCTTAATTCAATGTAATTAATTATGATGCGTTGATGCAAATCAGGAAATGCTAAAACCACGAATAACCAAAGTGTCTCGGATTAAATCCACCATGTGAAAGGAGTAGCGATGGTTCCTCAGATGTTCGACCCTCTCCTGCCGCGTTGAAACACTTATCGGTCCAGAAATACCCGTTGGTGTCAGAAGTTTCACACTTTTCAGCGGTGGGTGTACTGTTTCACACATTTTCACAGTTTGAGCTGAGCTCTGCTCATCAAATGCACAATTTGACGGCGGCTTTCCCATCTGCCTCCGGCGGCGGTAGACGGAGACTGTGACATTATGATGACATAATGATGAATCACGTGTCAGAGAAATGTTTGGAGCTCAAAACCGTTTCGTCAGTGTCGAGGTGGCACAGGTGGTCGATTTCTCCCAGCGGTTCTGGCTGTTGGGAAAACATCAAAGAGGCGGCGAGATTGAAGAAGTGGGGGTTAGTTGTCTCGCTGCCAGAGATGATGCAGAGAACATCTTCTTCTTCTTCAAGCTGTTCCCCTTTAGAGGTCTCCATAGTGAATCATCTGTATCCTTCTTGCCCTGTCGTCTGCATCCTGTTATGTCACAACAACCAACTGCATGTCCTCTCTCACCAGATCCAGAAACCTCTTCTTTGGTCTTCCTCTTTTTCTCAAGCATCCTGCTACCGGTAGATCCACCAACCCTCATCTTCACGGGTCCAAACCATCTCAATCTGTCCTCTCTGACTTTGTCTCTGAGACATCCAACCTGGGCTGTTCCTCTGATGTCCTCCTCTCTAATCCTGTCCATCCTCTTCACTCCCAGAGAACATCTGAACATCTTCATCTCTGCCTCCTGTCTTCTGGTCACTAAACCAACCAGCAGAGCTGCTCTCACCTCCATCTCGAAAACTTTCCCTTCACTCCTGCTGCTTCTCCTCTGTCACAGATAACTCCTGACACCCTTCACCACCCACTCCACCCTACCTGCACTTGTTGCTTCCTCTCCTTTCCAAACTCCACGTTGCTCTGAACGGTTGACCCCAAGTCCTTAAACTCCTCATCGTTCCACCTGCCTCCCTTTCCTTCACACACATCACACATGTTCTGTTTCGTGTTCCTCTTCTCTCCAGCGCATACCTCCAGTTCTGTTCAGTCTGTTGGTTCTGGCTCGTTTTATCCACAGTCTGACCGATGGGAGGGTGAGAGAGAGTGTCCGGGGATGTGAAGGGGCTCTGAGGATGTCGGGTGGATCATACTAGTACTAGGCTAGTGAATTATCACCGACGAGGTTTCTTAAGAGGCTAACGATTCCAGCTGACGTTAACCGGTTCTTCCACAATTGTTCAAATACTAATTTTTGAAACTCTACATATGCAAATCCCAAAATCTATATATGCTAGAATACTCTCAATACTAAGTACAGGGTAACTGGACGGAGAAGTTTTTCTCTCTTCTCTGAGGTCATATGATGAGTTCAAGATCAATGGAATGCAAGGAGAAATTAATATTCTCAAAAAAAAAGTAACAATGAATCACATTCTGTGGCGCCGTTTGTACAACAGCAACTTTTTACCACATTTATCTCCGAACAACGTTTAAAAAGCGGCGTCCAATTTGTAAACTCACTTCTTTTTAACATATTTACACTAATAGTTAGGGACTTGGTCGTATTTATCTTCCCAGGAAACACGTGTTCAATAAAATGTGTAAATATTAAATATTAAATATACATGCTACACCTAAATGTTAAATCCAGGCCTAAACAAAATGTTCAAAATAAATATTACATCTAAATATTAATGTTGAGACTAAACTAAAAAGCTGAAATTCTTTTTTGACGTCGGTGGAAGAAGGCCTCCAAAATAAAAGCTTGATGAAGGAAACCCCCTCTGAACAACGTAAATGTAACATAAACCTTTAAACTTTACCGAACAGTTGAACAACAAACTAAAGATGTTGAAGAAAATTCGGTTAAGTTAAACATTTTTATGGTTCTTCAATGTTTGCTGACTTATGCTTCTCAAACATGGCTGACAGAAACTTCTGGCTTGCAAAATAAAAGCCCCGCCCCCATTCTATGACGTCACTGCTTCTTGTTTTTGACCCAGCAGGTTTTTGGTGGTCATTTATTTCAGGTATTCTTTTATTTGTATTATTCGTGTTGTCCATGTTATAATTTATTGAATGGGCCTTCATCTGTTTGGATGAAAAACAAACAGTTCTTCTTCAAACTTCTTTTTCTCCTGCGGTGTCAATGCTAAGAATCCGCTCCCGGTCCAGAACCAGCTCAGAAACCATCTTTTTTTCAAGATGGGGGGCTAATTTACCGCAGATGAACGTGGATTTGATGATCAAAACTTTTTATTTATGTACTTCTGCTGACGTCAGAGTAAATATTACTTTAAACGAAATATTTCGTTCCGTTCTGAGCATTTAGGTTCAGCATTTAGATTTAGATTTGATGTTTAGATTAAACATTTCCATGTCACATTAACATCTCTATTTAATATTTGATGTATAGACATTTTATTTAACACATATTTCCTCGGAAGATAAATAGGAATAAGTTCATAAATATTGCTGTAAGTGTTTTTTGGGTTTTTTTTTTATTTAAAGTGACTTGAAAATTCGACACTGCTTTTCAAATGTTGTTTGGAGCTTAAATGTGGTACCAAAAAAGAAAAAGTTCTTCTTGAAATCAGCCTTTAAAGTCCATGTTTGCACATTTACAGCCGCAGCAGGAGTGACAAACCAACCGTGCGCCACCTCCAGATGAGAGGGTCGCTCACGAAACCCGGGGTAAGTAGTCGGATCCGTCTCCTCATCTTCATCACACTCCAGACGGTCGGACCAGGGACCTGTATAAAAAGCCGTGAAACCGGCATAGTGTTGGAAAATATGAACCACTTGCGTACATTTGCATGCCGTGCTTCACAATTAATAACAGTTATTAGAGCTTTATGTGAATCATCACCGGACGCCCCCATTGTGCCGTTGGCTGAAATGTTCTGGCCGATGTCGTCACTGAAGATGACATCACCAGGAGAATCCACGGCAATCGGTCGCAGTCTGTTTGCTTCCTTCTGTCAAAAATAATCACTGGATCTCTAGGGGGGGCTCCAATCATGACAGCGGTCCAGTCAACCCCCCGAAGTTCTTCTCTTCTTCCTGCTATTTGTAGTCCACTGCCTTTAAACGTTTTACAAGATAATGATAAACACTATTCTTATTCGCTGCAGGATCATCTGGGATTCTCCCGTTGGGCCCGAGCCCATAGGGGCCGGATCTGATATCATTACTGAGGGATGGCGGTCCAGCTGGTTGATTTTCTTAACTGGCGCCGGGTTGGCACCGACACATCTCTTACCCGCCCCCTCTTCACCCACTCCCACTCCCACTTATGTGATTTGAGTGTCGGGATATTGCGACATCAGGCGAGCCAACGTGCAAAAGGTGGGGGAGAAAGTAAAGAGTAAAAAAGATGAAACATCTACAGAAGGTGTGAAAAGTAACCTTTATGTTTTTCTACATAGAAGTTGGTTAACAAATTCAAAAATAAATAAATATATATATATATATATATATATATATATATATATATATATATATATATGAACTGCTCAGCTGTTTGGTTGAGCTCATTTTGAGTTTCTATTTCTGATATAAAATGTGACGGGACCTGTTTATAATCTGACCCAGTGGCAGCATGTATGTGTAGAAGAGTAAGGGTCCAATGATGGAGCCCTGGGGGACACCACAGGTCAAAGGGGCCACCGAGGGGGAGGCATTATCCATGACTATTGAAAAAGTCTGACTCGAGCAGAAAGATTTTTTTGACATATTAAAGCATGTGAGGACTGACTAAACAGAATTATGTGACTTGATGCAAACAAAAAAGTCTAATAAGGGTAAAATAGTTTCATAAAAAAATTCTTTACCAAAAGGTTGAGACTATTGGTCTAGAAAAAAAACAGGCTCGACTAGACAATTTTCACATTCTACGCTCAAATCAAGTTAAGCCTAATACATTTAATCAATAAATAAAATATGCAAAGAAATTATCTTTTCATTTTTATTTTATTTTTTCTTGGTGAGGACATCAAAGGGTTAAAGACATAGAAAAACAATAGTTTGCTTGTAGTTTTTACACATGATGTATTTGTGCGTGACGTCGTTACGGCCTCCCTGAAGGTAGACTTGTTTGAGGGGACCCTCTCTGTTAATGCCCCCTCCTCTGTTGCCACTTTGACAAGTGGTGTCCCTCAGGGCTCCATCCTTGGCCCCTCACTTTTTTTTCCCCCCACTGGGTCGTATTATAAACAGGTTCAGTCACATTTTTAAAACTTAAATAGAGACTTAAAATGTGCTCAACCGAATAGCTGAGTTCAACCCTTGTGTTTGAAAAAAAACAATGGGAATAATCCTAATATGATCATAATAATATTAGGATTGGCATATCTGGATTGAGTAAATTCAACAAACTCTTTTTTTATGAGTGTGAGAACTTTGCGGTCTCTATAACGCCTGTCTGTCCTCCGAACGGCTTTATATTCATCTTTGCTCTGGTTTTCTTCCTCTTCAGTTAGCTCTTCATCAGTTCCGTATTGTGTGAAGTTCCGTTTTATAATCTTTCTTGCCTTGGCCTCGACGGAAGTCATCAACCAGTAGTCATCAACACTAATTGCGGGCCAGACTAATGATGGGAAATCTTCGACCGATACATGCTGCTCCGCTTTTTGAGTGTGTGTGGCTTTATAAAGGCTGACGTATGACGGGCGTTTACGCTGTTTCATAAAGTATACTTTTGTGCGCATGTATACGAGGGTCCGGATTGCAAACGTGTTTTTTTTCTCAATGGCATTCATGGGCGGTGAGAAAAGATCCAATTCTTGGAAGAAGGAATGACTACTTCTGTGGACTTTCACACAATTTCTTCCCCTTTTTATGCTTGAATTGTCTAAATGTTTGTTCTTGTTCTTAATGAAGTGCCTTAATTACCCTTTGATGTCCTGCTCAACTGTTTGGCAGAGCAAATTTTGTGTCACCAGTTCTTATTGAGGAATGTGACTGAACATGTTTATAATCTGACCCGGTGGCATTATGTGTATGCTAAAGAGTAAGGGGCCAAGGATGGGGCCCCTGGGGGACACCAAAGGTCAAAGGGGCCACCGAGGAGGAGGCATTATCCACGTGTCAAGACTTTATGTTTATTTATTATTAGGGGAAGTTCTGGTATTTGGATTTGTGTTGCCTTTGTGTGTGTTTCACTTGTGTTCCGTTCTCCCTCTGTGTCTGTCCTGTGATTGGTCATCGTGTTCACCTGTGTTTCCCCTCCACCTGTGTCTCATTGTCTCGTTACGTCAGTGTATAAAGTCTGTCCTCACCTTCCCTTCTGTGCCAGTTCGTTGTATGATGTTCCCACGTGTCGTCACACGGCCAAACCGTCTCCTAGTGGTTTTTTTTGTTCCTGTTTTTTCTCGTACCCTTTTGCTTAGAATAAATATTTTTGCACCGGCTCTGCCGCGTCTTGTGTCTGCGTTTGGGTCCAAGCTAAACCTAGGAACGTTCCTAACGCCATGGCTATTGTGAAAGTCCTATTTCATAAGCAGGATTTTTGTTTTGGCTTATTATCTAATGTGTGAACTTACTAAACAGAATTGTATAAATTGAAACAAACCAAAAACAGTCTAAAGGTCAAAGGTTGAGCTCGTTTAATTAAAATTGACTGTTTTCCATGAAACACAAAACTTTCTCATTTCATGATTTTTATAAATCAAATTTTTTTAACTGTTGATCAAGCCAAAAGAAAGCCTGATTGAATTATTTGGCATTACATGTTAAATTTACTGTCTATGATATGAATTGAATAAAGTCCCCAAAGAAATAAAATATTTAATGAAATACATTTCCCATATTTTTGATTCTTGGACGGGTCATTAAAGGGGTTTAAAAACAAAGGTTTAAAACGTGGTTTCAGTCGCTCGCCTAGTTCTATTTGGAGATTCAGGATTTACTTTATTGACATTCAGACTATTCGCCGGTGGCCGACAGGAGCAAATGTATATATAATTCTTTAATTTTTTTAAATTTTGTCTCTTTCCCCTTTTGTAGGGGTTGCCACATTAGATTGCCTTCTTCCACATATTGATTTGGCATAAGTTTTTAGGTCGGATGCCGTTCCTGACACAACCCTCCCGTTTGTCCAGGCTTAGGACTGACACTAGGTGTGTTTCGGTAGGCTGGTAGAACTTGGGGGGTTCACACTGGATTTCTGCCACTTCCTCTTTTGACTGAACCTGTTTATAATATGACCCAATAGCAGCTTGTGTATGCTAAAGAGTAAGGGGCCAAGGATGGAGCCCTGGGGGACACCACAGGTCAAACGTGCCACCGTGGAGGAGGAATATACCATCGCTATTGAGTCGCATTCAGGATTTTGTTTTGTTTCATATTTAAAGTATGTGAGGATATATTTAACAGAATTATTTAACTTTTCTTTCAATCAACAAGTAGTTTTTGTAAATAAAACATTTCTCTATTTAATGGTGTAGTATAGAGCCTTGTTTTTGTTTATTTACTGTTTAAAAACATGCTTGACGAAACGGAAACTTAGAGTTCAGCTTTTTTCTTGGTGGGGAGAGAAACTGTGGAATGAAATGGAAATAGATTTTTTCCACACCATTAATCAAAGTAAAGCGTTCAACCGTACAAACAAGACGAGTCATTTTTGACAAATGATAGCTTCTTACATAATTACTTAGACCTTCCCTCCTTCCTCCTCTCCCCCGCCGACCGTTCACTCCCAGCCTGTAAGCCGTCCTCACACTGTAGCAGGTGTGACGAAGGAACCCAACACCACCGGCCCCTCAGGTCCATACCACTACGACAAATAACACAGCAACACCAAAGACACCTAATGATGAAATGGAGGAGGATGATTAAGGAAATGAAGATGAATCACGCCGGAATTAATGTGACTGTCTGTGAGGCGGATATCTCTCTCTCTATGGTTTTCTCTCCTACACCAATTCTGCTTTTTTAAAAACGGAAACTGTCACTTGTCTGTGGGTGTTGGGAGGGATTCCTCGCCCGGCTATTTTTAATGGTGTGATCACCTGTCTAAGGGTGGATTTTTGACATCATCTCAAGGTTGAGTTGATCAGCGTGGAGAATGCGATGACATACAGGAGAAGAGTTTTTTTTTTTGTGTGTCAGGGTGGGGATTCCATTGGATATTAAGGAATCTTCATCCCTGCGTCTCTACTCCACTAGCTCCTGCAGCGCCGTCCCCATCCTTGACCCCTTCCTCTTTAGCATATTCATTCTGCAACTGGGTCTTATTATAAACAGCTTCAGCCACATTTATCAATAAGAACTAGTGATGGTTCAAAATGCGCTGAACCAAACGGTTGAAGAGGACATTGAAGGGTTTTAACCCCGTAAAAATGATTCCTTTGCCTATTTGATTTATTTTCCTCATTTATTAATTTAAATATGTTAGAAAACTCATTGTTTTTGTCACACATGTTTTTACATAATCAAAAATCTGGTTATTAAAATGATTTCATAAAGTTATATATGGATGAATGTTTAGATAGATAGAAACTTTATTAATCCCCAAAAGGGGAAATTTAGTTGTTACAGCAGTTCCAACATACAGATATTTTATATATATCTATATAGATATATATACATGCATATACCCCCAATCCAAAAATAGGATTTAAAAAAACAAACATTTAAGTTAAGCTAAAGGAACAAAATGCGTTCAAATATAAAGAAAAAGGAAGGAGTCAGATCCCCAAAGGCATATATATTATAAATTAAAAATAGTCCGGCTACAGATGTGCAATAGTTGTCCAGGTGCAGGTCATGTCATGTGATCTGTGGGATTTATAATGGGAAATAGTCGATTCTAATTAGTTTTGCTAAACTTTTTTGGTAAAACATGTTTTAAGAAAAACTATTTGATCCTCATTAGACTTTTTTTTGTTGTTGTATCAAGTTCAGAAGTCCTCATGTTTAAAATATGGAGGAAAAAAAAATCCTACTTTTTGAATGAGACTCTCTCAATAGCCATGGTAAATCCCACCCTTTTGACCTGCGGTGCCCCCCAGGGCTCCATCCTTGGCCCCGTACTCTTTGGCATATACATGCTGCTACTGGATCATATTATAAACGGGTCCTGTCACATTTTTTTGTAAGAAATTGTGACTAAAATGCCAACCGGTACACAAATAATGCAAAAAATAAATAAATAATTGAAATTGATGGCGGGTAAATCAGTAAGAGAGCTTCCTGGAACTGCAAAGTTCATTTTATAAATATACTTCTGAGTGCTTTGAAGGGGGTCTGCCGTCTGCCAAGATGCACAATGGACTCATTCAAGTTGTGTTATTTAAGGCTTCCGATCAAAAACGAGATAGAAGCAAGATACAGGAAAATGTCAAAACACGGCTGATGGACACTCGGCACTCTGTTTATTTGTATGAATGACTGACAGCTGAAGCCCATGCGGCGCTTTTGAGCGGTGGAATAAAACCCACTGTGAGTGAAAGTCACCAAACAACGACAGACACTGATCAGAAAAACAACGAAGGGAAATCTGTCCGGTTAGGAAGTTGAAAGTGATCGTGAGTCGGTTTCAGATACTTTGGTGCAAATGCAAATGATAACAAGTGGACCGGAGAGGCAACGGCAAGACAACCCCCCCCAACAAAGTTCTGGTTCTGCAGGTGGGGGCTGCAGATCATCTCTATCTGGTTTAGCATTTTGTTAGTGTCTTTGTCTCGACACAAGAGGAGCTGGACAAAATTGTTGAAGACCAAAAACTAAACAGCAGAACCGGTATCTGCTCCTTAGCAGGTTACTGGTGTTCACGTTAAGGACAAAACCCTCAGAAACCGTTCATGGCGGGGGCGTGAGTCCAGCCGGCCCAGCGCCGAGCAACTCGACTGGCATTTATCAAGGAACAGCAGATTTGGCAGGTTCTCCACTGGCGCCTCGTTCTCCTCACAGATGAAAGAAGGTTCACACTGAGCTCATGTGACGGACGTCGAGGAGTCTGAAGGCGCCGTTGAGAATGTTATGCTGGCTGCAACATCATCCAGTAGGACCGGTTTGGTGGTGGGTCAGGGATGGTCTGGAGAGGCGGATCTTTGAAGGTTAGCTCAGACCTCGCTGTTTTATCCAACAGTACCGTCACCCCTGCTGGTATAGATAAAATGAAAACATGATGAAATCCTTTTCATCGTGGGTTCTGGGTTCTGGGTTCCGCCTGGTCCAGGACAATGCATATGTAGGCAGTTGCTGGATGATGGTCTTGACGCCATTGACTGATCCTCACCTGAATCCACCTGAGAACATCTGTGGGACGTTGTGCATCGCCCCACCAGACGCCACCAAGTAGAACCACAGACTGTCCAGGAGCCGTGATCCAGGTCTGGGAGGAGATCCGCCAGGTCACCATCCACCATCTCATCAGGAGCAGGTCCAGATGTCGTCAGGAGTGCTTACAGGCACATTTGAGTCAAACCCACCACTGAGACACATTATGAGTTTTTAAGATTAAAATTACTCAAAGTCGGATCAGAACTTGTGATTTCAGTTTGTCGCTTTGTTTCTGGTTCTGATTTAGAACCCAGCTCTCAGCGGGTTCATGATTTTGGTTTTCATTGAACGTTATTATGTCATTTTGTGCTTAACGAATAGCAGAATGAAGATCTTTCAACTTCCAACAAGTTCACCAAGATCTGATGTGTGATTGAAGTGTTCCATTTTTTATTTTCTACTTTCTATTTTTTAAATCACTTAGACCGTATCGTAGCTTTAGGATAACAAAGAAGAATAAGTCGGCGTAAAATGCATGATTCTATCAAACTGGTAGTTTTAGATTTTTCTTTACTTAGAAAGATAATAAATTCCTGCTAGTCCGCTAGAAAGAAAAAAGAATTAGTCGAATAACTGGAAAAAGCACTCAGAGCGCTCAAACCTCCAGCGAGGCGCACCAGAACCCGGAGTAAACACGGCTTTGAGCAGAATCTATTAAATCGCTTTATTTAGGACACTTGATTCAGATCCTACATTAAAGTCTGAGTTATTACTAGCCTCTAAATTTACCCACAACTCCAACAAACTCTGAGCAACTCCCATAAAGCTCTAGAACCGTTCGCATCTCCTCCATCTCTTGAGCCCTCCACTTCCAAGTCTCTGCCCATAACCACCACCTCCGACCCCCACCACCCGTCTGACCCCCTTTTTTTCCCGTTTCTTCATCTAAGATATGATCATCCCAGCCGCCATTTGTTTTTCCGCAGACACACAGTTGATGTTTGGATCAACTTTATAACGCTCTTGCTCAAAGTTCAAATTCATCAATCGACACCCAAAAAAACCTGGTCCAATATGGGTTTGAGAGGAAAGTTTTGATGTCTGCAGCCTCATATCCATGGAAATGAAAGCGACCGGCCGTGTATTCTCCTCTGCATGAGAGTGTGGGAGGGCACTTCTCAGGGATCACCAGCTGAGGAGCAGAGGTAAAGCCTCCCGCTGCAAGCGGTCAACAGGAAATCCCTTTATCGCCATGACAACGGGACGAATCTGCGTTCCAATGGCGTCAGCCGCGTCCCTGAGTCACATCGCAATATCTCCTTTTTCCCAGTGTAAATAAAAAGAATCCTTGTGCTTCGACGTCAGTCATGTTATCATCTTAGCATCACGAACAGAAAACATCCTTATTACATTACGCACCAATTAAACCACTTGGGTTTAGTAACATTTTCCTACAGCTGCGGTCCAGATGGATGAATCATGAGTCCATAATGCGCTGACTGCTGTTGGTTTCATCCTGTATCCAGTTACCGGGCAGAAGTCTCTCATATTCTCCCTTTTAGCCTTCCCTTAAAGAAGAAAGAGAATATCAAAATACATATATTAAGCGTAGATATATATTTTAGGTAAAATAAGGAATGAAATATTTTCACCCTTTAATTAAAGTCCTGCTGAACTGTTTGAGTCTCTATTTCTTATTAAAGAATGTTACAGAACCTGTTTGTGATTTGACACAGTGGTAGGATCTATAAGGGGGGCGAGGATGGAGCCCTGGGGGCCACCACGGGTCAAAGGGGCCACTGACGGGGGGGATTTACTATGGCTTCGAGAAAATCCTGTTGGATAGAGTAGTATTATGGGGGGCTTATTACAACTAAAAATAATTGTGACTTGATACACTTGAACATTTTGTTAAAAACGTGTTTCCTATTCATATTTTTAGGATGTCTAGATTATAATAATTTCTTTTGCAAAGAAATGAAATATGCAAATGAATAATTTTCCCAGAAGGGTAAAATTAGGGTTCTCTTTTAAAGGGTTAGAGGGTTAAACCTTTATTGTCCTCACCAAGACAGAAAAAACATACAAAACTGTACTATACCATACTGTACTATACTATACAATACAGTACTATACTATACAATACAGTACTATACCATACTGCACTATACTATACAATACAGTACTATACCATACTATACAATACTGTACTATACTATACAATACAGTACTATACCATACTATACAATACTGTACTATACAATACAGTACTATACCATACCATACTATACAATACAGTACTATACTATACAATACAGTACTATACCATACTATACAATACTGTACTATACCATACTATACAATACTGTACTATACTATAAAATACAATACTGTACTATACTATATTAAACTATACAATACTGTACTATACTATACCATACTGTACAATACTATACAATACAGTACTATACCATACTATACTATACAATACTGTACTATACCATACTATACAATACTGTACTATACTATACAATACAGTACTATACCATACCATACTATACAATACAGTACTATACCATACCATACTATACTATACAATACTGTACTATACCATACTATACTACACAATACTGTACTATACTATACTATACAACACTGTACTATACTATACTATACAACACTGTACTATACAACACTGTACTATACCATACTATACTATACCATACTATACTATACCATACTATACTATACAATACTGTACTATACTATACAATACTGTACTATACTATACAATACTGTAATATACCATACTATACTATACAATACTGTACTATACTATAAAATACAATACTGTACTATACTATAAAATACAATACTGTACTATACCATACTATACAATACTGTACTATACTATAAAATACAATACTGTACTATACTATAAAATACAATACTGTACTATACTATATTAAACTATACAATACTGTACTATACTATATTAAACTATACAATACTGTACTATACTATACAATACTGTACAATACTGTACTACACTATAAAATACCATTCTGTACGATACCATACTATACAATACTGTACTATACTATACAATACTGTACTATACTATAAAATACAATACTGTACTATACAATACTATACAATATTATATTATACAATACTATAATATACTATATAATACAATACTATACTGTACTATACTATACTATATAATACAATACTATACAATACTGTAGTATACTATACTATATAATACAATACTATACTGTACTATACTATATAATACAACACTATAAAATACTATACAATACTGTACTATACAGTACTGTACTATACTATAAAATACAATACTGTACTATACTATATTATACTAAACAATACTGTACTAAACTATACAATACAATACTATAAAATACTATATTATACTATACTATACTATACTACATAATACCATACAATACTGTAATATACTATACTATACAATACTGTACTATACTATACTGTACTATACTATATAATACTGTACTATACTATACTATATAATACAATACTGTAGTATACTATACTATATAAAACAATACTATACTGTACTATACTATATAATACAATACTATAAAATACTATACAATACTGTACTATACTGTACTATACAATACTGTACTATACTATATAATACTATACCACCCTTTACCACCCTGTACTATACTATATAATACTGTACTATACAATACTGTACTATACTATACTATATAATACTATGCTATACCACCCTGTACTATACTATACAATACTGTACTATACTATACTATATAATACTATGCTATACCAGCCTGTACTATACTATAATAAACTAAACTATTCCAAAATAAATCCCGCTTATCGAACGGGACTTTCTCAATAGCAATGGTTTAATGCCTTCTCCCCGGTGTCCCCTTTGACCTCTGATGTCCCTCTGATGTCATATGTATATATATATATATATATATATATATATACTTATACCTATACTCTTTCTTATTTAAGTATATTCTAGGTCAGCATGGGTCCCAGCTGACTCACCTTTACATGTTTCACTTTAAATGAGCTGGTTAAAAATATGTGATTACATGAAATGATATGAAAGTAAGAGAGGGGTTCCACTCAGGCCTCTGCTCTCTCTTCCTGTTTGCTGCTTGTCTTTTGACGGCGTCTCTGGGTGCAGATGGATATGATTCAGATGGTCAGACGTCTCTGTCTCATGTCGTTTGACTGTACATTTAAATTCATAATCAGAGGCTGTTTACCCCCCGGAGGAGTTCTCTGACAAAGAGACCATCCGGTGGAGAAGTGGGAGGACAAGAGCCTCTCGGCTCCCTCTGATTCACTGGACCGCCTCCTCTGGTGGGTCTCTTTCAATTAGACTCGCTGATGGAACAAAGAATCATAACCTCTCCTCCTCCTTTCAGTTGTAAAAACTCATTCTTCTAGGGCTGAACTGTTGTCCTCACCACAAAGTCTCAACTTCCTTCCTGCTGCGTCTTTACTCCTTTGTCTTCGGCCCTCCTCAGACTGAAAGTCGTCCTTGCCTCGCAGACGGACACGACTTTTCTGTAAATGGTTGCATTCAAACACCCTCACGGATTCAGACAAGCAAAGTTTAAGCGCTTGGATTTCATATCCAGGTAGTAGAAGAGTTTTTCTATTCTTTCATGAGCTAATGGGAGATTTTTGTGGACTGATGGGACATGAGGTGATCCTCCTGAAAAACCTGAAGCCGCCTCGGTCTCCTGTTTCACCGCCTTTTTGTCCAATTATGATTCCTTGAATCTATTTATTTGATTTATTCCTGCCATTGGCTCTTTTCATCCTCATTCCCCTGAAAGACTTAAGAAGCTTTATTTCCAAACTGGGAGCGCTGCTAGAGGTTGGTGCATTGAAAACAGAATAAAGGACATAAATAGAATAAAAAAAAAAAAAGGAAGGACTATGAAACAGAAGGGATTATTGTTATTCTGTATTTGTATTTGTAAGAATTCTACACAGTCTGGTGACGGTCTGTCTACCTGTTGCTGCAGGTGAACCATCACCCGGAGACTTCTGTATCTGTTTGTTTCATCGTTTATGTCCGTCTCTGTTGGTTCATCGTTGATGTCAGTTTGTTTATCCGTCTTCTTCATCACTGCCCCACATCACTCATCCCATCAAAAGCCGTTGTTGATCACTTCCTGTGTTTGATAGCTTTTTTCTCGGCATCATTTCCATGAAAATAACGGCTACTAACGTCTTCTCCATGGCTAACGGATAATAACAGGCTAGTCTACACGACTGGCATGATGATGAATTATTCCGTCACCCAACTGATGAAATTCAACAACTACAACACTCCGTTGTGCGTATCGGTTATTAAACGACTTGGACTCCTTCGTCGGCCCCGTTACGTTCACAGAAGTTGCCGTTCTAAGTTCGTTTACTCCCGCTCCGATAACTCCATACCGTCCTTTTGGTCTGACGTGCGCAACGTCGCGTCTCAGACGCGTCATCAGTATGCTGTCGCTCTTCCCACTTGTGTCACTGGACTTTCCTCCATGAAGTTATTCACTGTGCAGGTTAGAAAACGTGAAGTGGATTTCAGTCTTCTTCGGCCAATACAGAGACTCACTGCTCCATCTAGTATTAAAATCAAACTCTTTAAAACACAATCTCTCACAAACTCCTGCAGACTACTGTAACGCACTTCTCATCGGGATCCCTGATAAAAGTCTTCAGTATGTTCAAAACATCTGAAGGATCCGGATGAGAGTTCGTAAACACGAACACATCACCCCCGTTCTTCATTCCCTTCATTGTCTTCCCATCTCCACCAGGATTGATTATAAGATCTCTCTCCTCACTCACCAGTGCATCCATGGTAACGCACCCCCCTACCTAAAATAACTACTCACCCCACTGACCTCAACACGATCCCTCCGTTCTACCCACTCATACCGCCTCCTCCTTCCCCGGACTAAGCTCAGCACCATGGGTGATCGGGCCTTCTGTTCTGCTGCCCCTCGTCTGTGGAATGCCTTCCCTGACCATCTCAGGGCTCCACAGACGA
>VRLP01002784.1:0-78575 GCA_009660295.1 Lophius piscatorius | reverse complement strand
TTTGAACATACTGAAGTCTTTGAAGACTTTTATCAGGGATCCCGGTGAGAAGTGCGTTACAGTAATCCAGTCGGGAGGAGACAAACGCGTGGACCAGCTTTTCAACATCACTCAAGGTGAGTGAAGAACGGAGTTTCGAGATATTTCTGAGATGGTGAAATTATGAATTCCAGTGTGAAAATAGATGTAAACGCAGTAATGCAATGCGCAGTAAATGATTCACAGAACCAAGCACAGCCAACGCAAGAGACACACACACACACAATCACACACACACAGACTTTGAAAGGATATTGCTCAGAAAAAGCAGCTAATGAAAAATTTAAGTCATGTGCAGACCAAAAAAAATGTAAAGCCCAGTTCAAATCTGTCTTTAGCATACATCCTGAGTGATCTAATCACAAGTGAATCCAAATACTGCAAAATGCATACAGGAGGCGTGAGAGATACAATCACTCAGAGCACATACAGAAGTGGTCTAAGACACTGGTTGTCAAACTTTTTCCAATAATGTACTCTTTCAAATATTTTTTTTCAGTTAAGTACTTCCCTAATCAGCACAAAACATTTGTTGGTTTTGTTTTTCTTTTGTTGAGAAAGGCCAAAAAAAAAAAGGTGCCTTCAAACATTTTTGTACCACCTGAATGCTGCATTTAAAAATATTTGCAAAAGTTCATAAATTAATTACAAAGCCATTTCTTGTCATCAAACAATAAGGATTAAAGAACCTAGTAGAAGCAATTAAGCTGAGTGAGAGAACTGATTTGTTGGCTCATTTTTACATCATGACATTCATGTAAAATTAGCTAATTTACATCACAAATGTAAAACTTCGGAATGTTACATTCCTGAGTTTTTCCTCCCTGCTTTTATTCTTTTTTCCCTCTTCTGTGCTCGTCACATTTCGCGCACCTCCTGTGTCTGCTCGTACCGGATTTTTGATCCCTGCATCACATGTTCAAACCTTTCTTCATGTTCCTTGTGCCCTCTTAGTGCCTCTCTTTTGGAATTTGTCTAGAGTCCCTCATGAGATTTTGTGCGTTTCACTGAACATGTGTTGCCTGGTTTATGTCCACTCCACAATCTGGCTACTACTTGATCTTTTTCACTATTAAAATCCTTGAACTGAATTATTCAGTCTCTGAGTTGTGTTTGCATGTGGGTTCTCACTCCTTACTGCATTCAATGTAGAGTCAGTAGTTTCTAGTCATTTTTGCTCCATGGAATGGATCCCCCTGCTCTATTTATTACCAAAGAAGCTGTCATACATCAATATTTGAAATAAGAAAGCAACCTGGTAAAGTTTTGATGCTTTTGAGTGGGAACTTGCTCACCTCTCTGCAGAGCTGTCAGGCTCTATGAAGCGAATTAGTGGGGGCGCAGACAGTGTTTCGGTGGCAAATATCCCTCCCTGTAGCTGGACACCGAATCCGTTAAGTGGATCCCCTGTTAGGACAACGTCGCTGCTCTCTACATGAATGACCTGCCCACCTGGACCCACCGAGCTGGAAGCCAGCGACACTAAACACAGATACACTGAAATAAAAGATTGTTTTTTAATGATTCATTCCTAAAAAACACGAGTGAAGCTTACAGGAGCTTTTGTGCTCTTTCTTCCTCTGCCGTCGTTTGAGCAGTGAGTTACGTGGACTCATGGGAACTGTAGGCCTTGGCAGGGTGCTAGAGCTCTGGTTACTAGGACCTGATGTTGTTGTTGAGCTGGTAGAGAAACTGGCAGACACAAGAGCTGCAGAAAGAAAATAAATGTTTATGTCATTGTAATACAAAGGCAAGGAGATCAGGATGATTGCTTTGGCCGTGTCCTTACACTTGCTGTAGTCGATACTGTTAATGGTGTTGTTATTTGAGGAGGACCATGATTTGTTGAGGGTGGTACTTGTATTGCAAAGAATAGAGTTTGGAGGGTGACAGTAGTTCACACAGTTGTCCCAGGAGTGTGGGTGGTCTGACTTCTGAACCTTCACTGGAAAGCAAACAGATTATTTTGTTAGGCCCTTTGTGAGGTTTGTCTCACATCAATTACCTTTGAAACTTAATCGGCTCCGACAGTTATTAAAACTATAAACAGGTTATCCTTGAAGTCAAACATTTGCTTTTTTCTATGCTGAAACCGATCCTTAGGCAGTGTCTCCCCAAAGAGGAAGACGGAAGGAGTTTCACACTATCACAGCAGCTACGACCATTACACTAGCTGTGGTAGTTCCAGACCCCTTATAACGCCTCAGGATCCCCACAGGATTAGCTGGAGAGTGTTGCCAAGGAGAGAGATGTCTGGAAATCCCTTCTTAGACTGCTGCTACCACGACCAGACCCCGGATAAGCGGAGGAAAATGAATGGATGGACGGACATTTGCATAAAATCAACATTTTATTTAATTTTTTTTGTTTTTTAAACTGTCTTGTCCAGCTACCTCAATAAGCAGAATGGGGATCTGGGTGCCTTACAGTGCCTGACAGATTTTACCCTCAATCAATCAATCTTTGTTTATATAGCGCAAATTCACAAAAATCAGTTGTCTCAAGGCGCTTTCCAGGAAGAGCAGGTCTAGACCAATCTCTTTATTTAGTTATCTTACTGAGACCCACCAAATCCCTCCGTGAGTGAGCATTTAGAGGCAGTGGCGAGAATAAAAATTGCATTTTAATGGGCAGAAAGCTCTAGCAGATCAAGGCTCAGGGTGGAGGGCCTACGGCCATGACCAGTTAGGTTTAAAAGAGAGAGAGAGAGAGGGAGAAATCGAGAGACAGCGAGAGAGACAGATGGGCCGCGTCGGGCAGCAGGGATCCCAGGTTGATAATAACAATAAAAGTAATATGATAACATTTAGCTATAGCTTATGGGAAAATACTATACAATAATAATAATAATAATAACAACAATAATAATCGTAATCATGATCATATTGTAATCAGTTAGCATCAAGCAAGTCCACAACAACCTTCATCTATGTGACCCTGCAGGGTGAAAAGCACAAAGATTCCAGGAAGAAGTTAGGTTATTAACATGCAGTAATCCATTAACATGCATTAAAGTGAGAGGGATGTATAAAGATTGAGAGGGGAAGAAAGAGAAGCTTAGTGCATCATGGGAGGTCCCCTAGCAGTCTAAACATATATCAGCATAGCTAAGAGCCAGCTTAGACCAGCCTTAATTATAAGCTTTAACATAAAGGAAGGTTTAAAGCCCACCCTTAAATAAAAGAAGAACAGAAGATGAGTCTGTAATACTCCTGCAGTTGCGTAAACTGCATTTTATTTATTATTAAATTTGATGAGGTGAACGGTCGGGAAAGGGAGTGTGGGGGTGTGGTAGAACGAAAGTGGGAAGCAAGGGAGAAACATGCAAAAACATAAAGGAATTGGGGGACAGCCACAATAACAGAAAAACATCAACAAGAACAACAAAAACAAAAAAACATTACAGACACGGCAATGATACACAAACACACACACACATATATATGTATGTATAGAATAATAACCATAACCAAGTAAGTAATAATCATAAAATCAACATTATATCTTTATACGTCTTTACGCATTATCCAGTAATTTCAAAAGAAGCAGTAACATTTCTGGAGCTCTTTGGAAAATGTTGACTTTCGTCTTGATGTGACAGCTACCTAAAAGAATGTCAATAGGTAAGCAACAGCCTTGCCTCGACTATATGTGTTTCTTTAAATCTTTAAATATATTGGTGACACAAAAAATCTGACAACTCCTTAGTATGTTGTGGGTGGTGATTTCAATGCAGTTATTGATGCGATAATCCAGTCCGAATACTACATTCAACTTTTCATTCAAATTACTGAACTCCATCGTCAAACATCTTAATGTTATAGATCTCTGGCGTGCTCAGAACACTAGTAGTAGAAACTATACATTCTACTCCAGCAGACATAAAACATTCCTGAGGATAAATTATATCTTCATCAGTCTTAGCTTAATATCAGCCACCATTCTACCAATACTCCTGTATTCAGCATTAATATGCAGTATCGGGCTTCCTGATATTACAGCAAAGGCCCCCAGATGGTGACAAAACACATCTCTTTTATTAAATTCAGAATTTATCAACTCATTAAAATGTCAATTGGAAATGTTTTTAGATATATCAATGTTGGGGGCAGTTGCGACCCACAAAATTTAACGCAGACGACAAAATGTTTAATTCGTAGATTTTGTATCTAATTCTCCTTTTCCCTGGCTAGAACAACCAGATCTCAAGTTTAGAAACTAAAATACAATCTGTGCAAAACTTGCTAAAACACGACATTTTTAGAACATCAATCCAAACTTTTATCATTCTTCAAAGAAGATTACAATTCATTAGCTTTATTTAGGGCCAAATGTATTCTGCACAGAGCTGGACAGAAGTATTATTATGAATCAGAGTATCCTAGCCAGCTTTTAGCATTGAAGTAAAAATAATGTGAGACCAAAGCCTACATTTACAACAATAAAAACGACAAATGTCAGATAACGACCAATCCCTAATCCATTAAAAAACACATTTAAAATGTTCTTATATAAAACTTACAGCGTTAAAATGTCTTAACAATGGCAAATCACCCGGGTTCGATGGCCTTCCACCTGAGACGCTCATAGATTTAAATACTGAGACAATTTCTGTTCGACTCAATTAATTTTGCGCTTCAAAGTGGAACTTTTTATAGAGATTAAAAGACAGCACTGATTACTTAACATCTGAAAAAAGGCAAGGATCCCCTTGAATGCTCCAGGTTCAGGTCAATATCCTTAATCACAACCAAATATCAATGTATGCCAAAGCATCTTGAACACGTTTTGATGTTATCCGTACTGTAGTTAACGAGGACCAGACAGGTTTTATCATGAGGCGTCAGATAACATGCGCAGGGTGATACATTTCGCAAATACCAATGCCAATTTCTTTGCGCGTTTCCGTTGCCATAGTGAAAGACTTCGATATGCTAGAGGGGGAATACATGTGGGCAGTGTAAAGAAAATTTGGATTTGGTCACAACTTTATTAAAATTGTTAAAATACCATACTCACTTGAATCGTCCCACGAGTAACGATTGTTCATTTTTCCTCTTCTGTTCTGTCTCTCTCTCGAACTCCTAACACAATCTATAAGGCAGTCCACAGTCTTCCCCATAAAAATTGGGGGCCAGTTTCATATCATATCATTATATGCTGAAGACACCTTGCTATTTTTTAGATATTTTTTAGATAATATTCATACCACCATTTGTCCAATAATGAAAGAATTTGGTCTCTTCATTGAATTATTGGGATATAAAATCCCCTTCCCAAAACTATTTTAAAGAACTCAACTCTACGATTTGCAAATACATCTGGGAAGGTGACACCCCAGGATTTGCCTAACTGCACTGCAGAGACCTTAGAGGCTGGCTGCTCTGGCCATACCAAATTTCGATTCTACCTTTAGTCCTTCAGTCCTCAGCTCGTGGGTTGACCCAAAGTGAATAACCGCATGGAGAAACATTGATTCTGCTCGTGTATCTACTCACAGGTTGCAAGATGTTCTGTTTTCCATAATAAATAAACTCTGTTTCCATAGCCAGAGCCACTCCCGCATAACTCAAATCTGTTGTGTGGTGGCCAACCATTTATCAAACCATCTTGGTCATCCTTCGGTGTAAATACATGTGGTGACATTTACGATGCTTCAGGTCTCTGTTATCAATGGCAGCTTTGACATCAAGGTAATTTCTTCCATTATCCACTTTTTGTGTGTACTTTCTGTTAAGATCAGCCTTAAAAGTATATGGGGTTCCCTGGAACTCCCCTCTCCTTTCACATCCTATTCTGGATTGGCTCAGGCTGACGAATGGTCAAGTATCTGTGTCTTTGATATTCAACAGCCTCTGCTGATTGAATCCATCTGTAGTGGTGAGCTGAAAACTGTGAATCTAGATCTGGACTGCTCCAGCGTTAGGTCCAATCTGAATATGACCCCAAATAACCTGGCTATATATATATGCAACCCCCTACAAAAGATTCCAGATGAAGTTGCAGCCCACCTACACCTGCAATATATGCAAAAACAACTACCCTTGAACTGTTCTCCATATGTTTTGTGACTGCCAGCAATTTTTTCGTCCCCTGTCAATACACCATTACTTGATTAGCTTGATATATAATTTGTCCTTAATCGAGGCTAATGCCTGCTTAATAATAATTTGAATCTTAACCTCGAAAAAATTCAAAACAATATATTATTTGCTGACTTTATGTCCACAAAGAAAAAAATTATAAAACATTGGTTTACTCCTGCTCCTGTATCCATAGGCTTGTCAACATTACAAGTGGTCTAATGAACCTAAACCATTGAAATGACATCCATTTATCTGAAGGTTAGTGGTTCGATCCCCAGCCCCTCTGGTCTACATGTCAAAGTATCCTTAAGCAATATACTGATACAGTATACCCAAGTTGCTCCTTACGGCGGTTCCATTAGTGTGTGACTGACATCACTGTATGAATGTTTGTGTGAATGGATGAATGCTGACTCGCGCTGTAAAGCACTTTGAGAAGTCAAGCAGACTGGAAAAGTGCTATAAAAGTACAGTCCATTTACCATTTTTCAACCATATAATCATGCCTTACTCTTCTTGGCACTTAATTCACATCCGTCTTTCATGTCTCTTTTCAGAAACCTCCCTTACTTGTTATTTTCATGGAGACCTCAGACTCACAACCTGCCCAAATAATGTGGATACTGTCATGTTTAGTCCAATTTAATCAAAATTTATCTTAATTATTTTCCACCATCCTTTTCTTGTAATTAAGCTGTTCTCACGAGTCTTCACCCAAGTCCAAAATTAACATAAGGACCCACTAAATTCCTTCATATATATCGCTATATATATATATATATATATATATATATATATAGCTGTTAAGTAACTGCGATACTGGCAGCTTTATCCACAAGTGTGTGATCTTGGCATGTGTTGAGCTGTGTGCACACTGTCAATCTTAAACCCTTAAATTCAACTGGGAGGCATTAACCTGGGATAATAAACCAGCTATTGGAATCAGCATTTCTCTTGAAAATCCTCTAGCAGTAATTCTCCAGCAGATGAAAAGTGAAAGCCATTTGGCTACGGATGTAGAAATGCTCCAACTAATATAGCAAAGATTCCTTAATCTGTGTTCTGCAGAAGGAGACCGGGTTACAAGGACCTTTGAATGAGCAGATTTTTTTTTACCTCTGTGGTGTCCTAGTGTGCATGGGGTGACTTAAAATTGGGATAAATCTTGGAAAAAAATATTAGTGTTTACATTGTGGCTGCCCTGAATACTAGGTCCCCATTTATACAAAATAACAGAAGTGCAATTTTAGATAACATAAAGGTCGAGCCTATTTAACAGTGGCAAGATGTGAAGTGGAAAGCAGTCTGAGAGAAATAACTGGAGAAAAAAAAAAGAATTACTGGAATGTACCGTAATCCTTCGGGCCATAAATTCCTATCAGGGTGTCCTTGTCTAATTCAATAATAAATGAAATGCAGATTACATTACAGGAGGAGTATGATAGACTCCTCTATTGTAGAGCAAAGTTTGTGTGGACCTGTAAAGCACTCTAACATACTGCATGCTGAGGTTACTGAACAGGACAGGTTAAAAGAATAAAAAATTTAATAAAATAAAATAAAAAGTCCTCCAAGAGCTAAGTGAAGGCTCATTCATTGAGTCACAAAAGGTTATAAAAAACATCCAAGGAACTGGAAGCCTCCCTACAAATTCCTCAAACAAAGGTCTGTGTTCATGGCTTTATATTCAAAAGAAACAAGCTTTTAGGAGAATATTCTATCACTGATGAGTGGAAACATCAACTGTTTATAAGAAATAGTACATGTTAGGGCTATAACTAACATTTTTTTATCGATTAATCTATGTATTGTTTTTTTTGGTTATTCAAGTTTTTTAATCAAAAGATAATTTTTTTCTTAAAATCTTGAAGATTATTTTCATATTTGTTGATTAATCTTTGTTGTACTTGCTACTTAAAAATAACAGTAACTCTGACCATTAATCTTTCAATTTCAAACGCGATTCAATAATATCCCCGTAAAAAGTCGGGGGTATAATAAGGTATCGACTCGTCAAAGTCAGCATTCAACACCACATATCCTTTGTGTTAACTTGGTGCCCACAGGGGCCTAAAAACAGCTGATTGTTTTGCTAGTATGTTCAACAGCTCCAATCTCATCAAGGGATGATACAACTCATTAACTTCAAGACCAAGCATTCACAGACACACACAAACACACACGCGCACACACACACACACACACTCACATTATACACACACCAATACAGAATAAAAGATGCACACATGCACATACTTAAGTTGAACAAAATAAACTGCGAGGAAGCAGAGCCCCTCTATGATTCTATAGTTTCGAGAATATTAAAAAGAGATTGAGGCAAGAACAAAATCGGTTGGCCACTTGAGCACCATTGATATACCAAAGCACACTCAGCCACCATACCATGACACCTGTCAGTAGGTGGGACATTTTTTATCATATTAAAAATTCTTCATGTGACTGTTTGAGACAATCGCACAGCACTTCCTGTTTATAAATTGCCTGATCTCGAATTACCTTTATCCTCATTTTGCGACCTCAGAAGGCCAATTGTATAGCACTTGCTATTTTTTAAATTAAAGATATATTTTATTTCTTCCTTTGATGAAGACACTACGCCAAAATGTGAGCAGTTTATATTACAAGGCCGAAATAAATTTGTGAAACTAGTCAACTTGTACTGGAATTTTTTTTGTGCAACCCTTCATCTTTGGACACACACATTATATGTTTTGCATTACCACCTACTGTAGGATTGTTGACGAGAATACACTCAACCTTTTAGCAAAACTTTGTCATGTGCATCTTAAATAAGCTACCGTGGTTGTAACATGATCAGTTGAATATGAGGTCAAATATCACCACAGGTAAACGAGGGTCACCATACTGTGTTTGGTTTTCACCATGGCACAAAGGTGTTGCTATCCTATCCTTGTGGACCTCCTTGAGTGATAAGCACTCAGGTAGCCGTAGAAATTACATTTTCTAGGACATTGCTTACTTTCATGTTTCAAATACAGGAACATGATTCTTTTCTGTTGAAAGAGCAGCATATGCATGAAATATTAGCGTGTGCTTTAAATGTAAACAAGAAAGCAAATAACCATTTTCATGTTCTGCTCTGTCATACCACCACCCTCAGGCGCAAGACTATAATAGAATGCAAAGATTGCATAAAAACAACTGATGGAAACATGAAATGCCCTCAGTTACATCAGGACAGATGTACTCAGATGCTAAAAAAGATAAACCAATAAGGTTTATCACTTGAAACAGACACAAAACACACAATTGTGACAACAAGTGTTGGATATGTAGACCTGATTAAAACAGAAAAACGGCCAGTATACCAACCAGTGTCATGCTGTTTCCCAGTTAGCCTCGTTTGATGAGATGGGAGAATTTCTAATTTCACCAGCTCTGTTGTGCTTGATAACAACTGCGTTGACTCCAGGACTGTACAGTGTTCTGTTGATGTCCCGTCTATGGACAGCAAGTGATCTCCAGCATGCAAGGCTCCACATCTGGTAAAGCAGAAACGGAATGAATAAAGAAAGAGCCTTTCTCTTGAACCTGTTTCAAAAACATTTGATCTTGATGATCATAAATGGTACTAGATTAGTGTGATAATAGCATGCATAGCCTGCAAAGCTGGAAAACCTGGTGTGAAGCATTTAATACTGTGCAACAAACCTGAATAAACCCATGGCACAAAAGTGGACCTCCTCTTCCACTGACTGAGCTGAGCTGAGCTGTGTGTGTGTGTGTGTGTGTGTGTGTGCGTGTGTGTGTGTGTGTGTGTGTGTGTGTGTGTGTATGTTTGTGTGTGCGTTTGTGACTGGGAGTAGGAGAGAAAGAAAGATAATACATACCAATTAACCAATTACCAATTATTAAAATAGCTGTGACACATTGGAGATTGACCTTCACAAGACCTCACATCAGTCCGTTCAGTGGTCTTTACACTGACTTCCTGTATCTCAGAGAATTGCACAAAATCCTGCTGCTGGTTTACAAAGCTCTTAACGTTTAGGACCAAAATACATTTCAGATTTTCTGCTATGTCACGTACCATCCAGACCTCCCAGGTGATCTGGATCAGGTCTTCTCAGTGTCCCCAGAGACAGAACTGAACATGGAGAAGCCGCGTTCAGTTTTTATGTAGCAAACATTTGAAACAAGCTTCCAGAAAACTGCAGGACCAAAATCTCCCTTCTTTTATATCAAAGCTAAAAACTTGATTTGCTGCTGCCTTTTATAATTTTGATTGATTCATTTTAGATTGTTTTTTTTTATAAAATTTTTTAGTCTTTATAAAGGTTTTTTTAACTGTTTTTATGTCTTAATATTCTTTGGTACTTTGCTGCAATGTTCTTGATTGTTTGTGAATTGCCCTGTTGCTGAAGTGTGCTCCCTAAAAAAGGTTGCCTTGCCTTACCTCTGAAGGTGTGCATGGAATATCTGGTATCAAGGCATTAGCAGCCAATCCCTTTAGTCTTATTAGTGCTTTGGTGGGAACTCCATGGATCCGATTTGTTTGTCCATCACATCCAACAGTTGCTCAAATGGAATGGGATGTTTCAAATTCTGATACAAAGTCACAACACTTTGAACTCATTGTTATGTTCCTCGAACCGTTCCTGAACCGCTTTTGCAGTGGGAGAGGGAACACTGTCCTGGTCAAAGCGGCCACTGCCGGTGGGGGCCAAGACCTAGGGGAGTACTAGTTGTGTAACAATGTTACGGTAGGGGATATGTGTGAAAGTAAGTTCCACATGAATGGCTGGACCCCTAGCTAAATTTCCAAAAGCATCATATTTGCTCCCCTAGATTGACTTCTTCCCATTGTGCATCCTTGAGATGTAAATGGACACATAATACATCAGAGGTACATCTTCCTTAATTGCTCCATGGTCCAGTTCTGGTGCTGGACTGGAAGTTATTGGCGGTTTTGGCAGTAAACAGGAGTCAGCATTGGCATAGGTATGTGGATGCACAATATGCAGTGGTGATAAACTTTGTTCTGACATGCCCACACAGGAAGAGGTGAGCTTATAAAACCTCTACAGCACCTCACTCACTTCTTATGTAAGACAAAATAATGGTTTCTGCATCTGATGCTACGCCGACGATGTCAAGCTTTACATCTCCATAAATTGTATCCCAACTGCATGTCACAGATCACATATGATGATCTCACCAAAACAAACATAATGTCATATTGATATGTCTAGACATGTCCACAACTTTGGGGTCACCTTGACCCTGTTGACTTTAAGTTTTAAAATACAGTTTGAGCGTCCAGATCACAAAGCAGGTACATAGACACATCACTAAATACAAGTTTGAACGATTTCCAAGATGCATGGTGATCCGATCACTCAAACCACTTGCCGAGGAGGTGTGGGAGAAATTTGACCACATGACTTTTTAAGTGTAAACGTTAATGCATCCTGATGCATCTCCGACAAGGACATGTGAGGAAAATACGTCATCCATGCCGGACGTGGTGGTTGTTTAGGTGGAAGAGAGCAAATCTTAATGTGAATGGACTTGAGATGCGACTTGCTAAACGGTTTGCACTCTTTAGCAATGACTTTGTCCCGTCAGTCTCAGCAGTACGAACAGTCTGTACATATTATCTCTTGAAACATCTTAAAGTTGTTAGGTAGCCTGTACTAGCTACCTAAACAAATTAAGAATTTAAGTGGCAGCAACAAAATCTGAACACAAGTGGTCAGATTGGCACATTTGGAGACAAGTGATATACACAAGTAAAAATGGTAATGTGTCTCGCTGTCTGCTTGTGATCCAATCGCCCAGGACGCATTTTCACCTAAGAAGCATTAAGCCTCCGAGCTTAAACTGCATGGTGCATCTCTCGTGTGTGTTTACCTGTCTACAACGCTGCCAGGTTTAACCCGGTCGATGACAATGACCTGCTTATTTCGATGATGGGCCGATGTCAGCGTGATGCCCAACGTTGCCCCAGGCGACTTGGCAATTTCCACCAAAAGAGGACCCGAGGCATTTGTTACTGTGTCTAAGTGGTTAAAACAAATGCTGCTTGTGTGAATATTAAAAACATATAATTTTTTATTCAGAGTATCAATTCATTTTTATATCACTAACATCAAATACCAGAT
Organism: Lophius piscatorius; assembly: GCA_009660295.1. Taxonomy (NCBI): domain Eukaryota; kingdom Metazoa; phylum Chordata; class Actinopteri; order Lophiiformes; family Lophiidae; genus Lophius; species Lophius piscatorius. Next base: position 66,304 of record VRLP01002784.1, on the reverse strand, counting down.
AATTCGACCACTACAAAGTTACTATCAGGGAATCCTTTGGCAATGCATTCTGGGTACACTAATGCATTATTCAGGTGCCAGTGCTCAGCTTGAGGAAACATAAAATGTCAACATGTAACAATTTTTTTTTATTTCAGTGGCAGACTAGTAAAATGTAAAAACTGCCTCAATGTTCAAAGCCCTATTCGCTCTGGACTAATATTACCCGAGGAGAAAATGTGATTTAGACATTACACCCCTCTGTTTTTTTGTGCCGTGCATCAAAGAGGTGCATCTAGGGCGGGCCAAGTTCTGGAGGTCAGTAGGATGATTCGGCAGGTGAAGGTCGGCGGCAACTAGCGGACTCACTAGTCCAGGCCAACCCAGGGAGCCCACCGTCTGGAACTCTCACACCCCCGGTGTGGCATGCAGCTTGAGGCAGCACTTTCCCCATTGTCCGACCCTTAAAGCTCCGGCTACCCAACCCTCCAAAGTTTCCTGCCTGCTTGGTGGAGGTCGTGTGGACCCCTCTTGAGTCAATGTTGCACCAAATGCCCTTCTGTGACAACCTAGCGGAGGATCAAAGTTGCATTGATCATCAATGCTTCAAAAGCAGCTTGGCAGTCAAAACAGTATTTCATAATATCAAGTGCAAGTACCATTATTTGGGGAAGCTTTCAGAGGAAATTCAATCATAATAATTCTGCCCCAAAAAGGATGAGATGCCAGTTTGAATGAAGCTAAAATGATCACATGACCTCTGTTTGGCAACATATGGTAGCTAAATTTCTGTGGAATTTTTACTTTACAAATTTTTGGCATGGCGCATTTGAACGGGATTACTATCCCAGTCATCCTCCGCAATTTATAAATTACTACAGATCCTCAGGTTATATTAGACCCATGCAAATAGGGCTTATGTCTGATGTATGTGCATGTGTATACTTCCTCACCCATGATGGTGACATCATACTCTATCTGGAACAAGGCTTCCTGGCCACACTGAGCCAACACACTCAGGGCACAACTATGGTTTGTGTTATGCAGTGGTATGCCATCCACACTGAGGAGGCGATCACCGGGACACAGGGTTCCTTCTCTGCACACAGACATAGACACAAACGCACACAGACAATACCAGTTGTTAAAAAATAGTGATACAGAGTAGAAGATAGAAACACTTCCAACCAAAAGAAATGTGACAAAACAGCTAATAATGAGAAATTCTCTTGTTCTCTCCTCTTTTTTTAACAATCCTTTTAATGGTTCACTGTCTGTGTCACTTTTGTTCTCTTCTTCATATTTATCTATTCTCAACATTATTTTCATTTTGATCAAACATCCTTTTCTTCTCCCACTTTCTCCTTGTTCTTAAAATATAACTTCCAAAAATGTCCTATATTCTGTCAAGTTTCTTGCTATCAATTTTTTTCCTGCCTGATGGCTACGCTCCTCATTTCTCATCTCCCTCACGAAATCCGTGTGAATAATTTGAGGTTTAAATGAAATACTTTAACATTCCATATACTGCCTGAGGCTGCCATCAGACCAGGAAAGTGCTTTTGCATTGAAGAAGTGGAAGGTTCTACAATCTGATGGCAGGTAATAAAACATTCTTCTAGTCAACAAGCGGGAACAAGTGTCCCGGCAATAACTGATCCACTGTCACCCAAGCAACCAGAGTTATAATCTCTGTTCTGTTTGTTGTGTTTTTAAATGAATTTGTTTTTTTTTGTATATATTAGTATACCTGTTAAAGGTACAGTATGATGGTGATACAGTATATTGCTTAACACTACAGTGCTAAAGTTTAATACACTGAAGAGCAAAAATACTTAGGTGCATGACTCACAGCGTTGTAGTTTAACTGTATTTTAGCATAGATTCATCCTTTAAGGGTAGCTTTTACTTAAGTAGTTGTGAATGCCAATGTCTTAGGAACTTCACTGACATCTAACCTACTTTAAAGACCTGTAAACTCTTCCTTTTTTCGCATTACGATGCAGTGATTGTACTTTGTTATCCTGCAAGAGACAGCAAGGCTCTCTTAACCTAGAGAGTTCAGAGTAATTCCTCCTGGACTGACCCACATTTTGAAGATTTTCTTTTGAATGGTGTTGATAATAATACCAGTTAAGTGAGCTTCAGGGCAAAATCAATCTATATTAAAATAGGATTAAATCTTGGTCTTGTCCCAGTTTGCCAACCTGTGTTCACATTGGGGATTAATTGTGCCAAAGATTATCTCAATCAAAGAGTTTTAGTGGTTCTCTGTCAGTTCTTGTCAAACATACAACAAAATTGTAATGGTCCTTTTACAAGTCCTAAAAATATGTCCTGTGTTCAGGAGAAAATAACTGCGTAGTTTGAAGCAGTTATTCTACCAGTGTTTTAAGGGATTGATGCATGACGTTCTTCTCCTCATAGTTGCCACTGGAATAAAAATAGTATCTAGTGATTCAAAAGTCTGACAGAAGCTGCAGACTGGTCAGAGGGATCCACATTTTTCTTTAAATCTTTTCCTATCTAACAGTAACATTGAGTTAATCAAGCTGCCCTAAATGCTGGTGAGGAAATTATGATATTTGTCTTCTGGCAAAATATGTTGCAAACATATCAAAGTAGAAACAGCAATATTAAAGTCCCTATTCAAACAATTAATATAAGTCAATGTGGAAAGGGTGTATCCCTTTTATTAGCTAAACTGCACATTATGGTGCAAAGGGGTTTTATATAGTCTTTTATTTATGGGATTATTATTATTTTGGACCTAACAATACTAAAATCAATCAGATCATTCATCGCTCATTTCCTCTGGCTTCCATATGTCTGACATATATCCACAAACCTTATACGCACGCACAAAGAGAACAGAACATTATGCTCCAACAGGATGCAATGTATTTTTTATTGGTTAGTTTATCTCCTTTTGTACCATCTTTTATTTTCAGTCCAGGAGGCGGAACTCTGGGTCGGAAAACATTCCCTTTTATAATATTTATGTTACCTTTATTGATCACATAAAGAGGCAGGCCTTTAAAACAGTTATTAATATGTGTCTACTGATATGGGCTATTAATGTAATTTCTGTATGATTTGAATCATTTCATTAATTTTTTTATAATCCAATTCGCTGAACTTTGCATATTTCCTCTGCCCGTGGTGAGGCGGCAATGAACTTCGTATAATCTCAGATGGAGCAGTCCCGCAGGAACCAGGTTGACCAGCGGATGCCTTTTGCTTTCTCAATATTTGTCACCAATGTAATGTTTGTAGACACTTTGAGTATATGTCCTGACTTTTCACAGAATAGGTCATGTATTTCATGTATCTGTGGAACATATTTAGTTTTAGTGTTTAGAACATATTTAGAGGTCAGGAAGCAGTACCTCTGCCTCGCTGAAGGGGGCGTGCTGAGCCCACGGGTTTATGCTGGTTTTATCTGTTTCTATTCTTCTATGCATAGACAAAATGTCAGACAAATGAACTACACAACAGCAGTCCTTTTTTTTTTTTTTAATGTTTTGCTCTGACTGCAAAAATGGAAGATTCTATATCTATCCCACCCCAGGAAACTCCATATATCATTACATTTTAAAATGAACTTATAATTTAGTCTATATCTTATTTTAACCATTTTGTTCGTACATAATTGGACATTTTTGAGAACAAAAAATGTAAGAGGAGTATTGATGAACTTTATTTTTTAGCAGAAAATATCACATTTGACATATTTACTATTTGATCTTTCTCTGTGGTGATACAAATTCAACGTTTGGCCAAATATGTACCTCACCTCTGTCTCTGAACTCTGAACTCTGTGTGTAGAAAGTTCTGATATGAGATATGAAACTGAACCAGTAATCAGTGAGCAAGCTGGCAATTATATGGTAAACTTAAGCTATTCTATTTGGTTAATATATTTTTAAATCTGACTCTGAAGGCGCTAGAACCGCACCTTCCACCAACCTCACCCTACGTCACTGTGATTAGGGGACAGCCACTATACCAAGCACATAAGGCTTAGGACATCCCTTCGATATGCTCCAATATATTAGGACTTCCTATGATGCGCTTAACTTCTCTCTCTTCCTCTCCCTTTCATTCTCTGCACGTTCATACACTTTCATCTCACTAGTTCACATGGATCACGGGTGGTCGTCTTCCTGTACACAATTATTAAAAATAATATCTCCACATTATTATTTTTAATTGACATTTTTTGTGATTAAATGCTTACATAGCTTTAAGGCAGCAAAATATCATCGATTTGTTGAACACACCTCATTTTAACGCCAACACAGCCAACCACAAAAAAGACACTAAAAAATTTGTTAAATGCACAACCTGCAAGCTTGAAGTGAAAATGATAACTGTGAGAGGTGCATTCGCACAGCTTTTGGCTTTGCAGTAATGTTCTACCAGGAGGATTTTTGAAATAGGAAAATGTGTGAGTGAATTCTTGCACTGGATCAATAAAGATTAAGTCTGAAGCACTGTCCAATCCGAAGACCCAAGTTTTACTACGATATGAGTTCAAACAACAACTTGCAGTGTTTTAAATACCTGCAAGTAACTATTTGAAACATTGTTTGTTTGCTATACAATGTTTCTAGGTCCCTAGGTCTAGAGCTTATAGCTATTGGTTAAGCCAACCTCTACAGCTTTGATCCTCTTGATTGTTCCTTAAACAAATTGAGTCTGTTTCCTCCTAGCAGATGACGTGCCTGACATTCTAAAATCGGACTGATCTAACTGAGTTTAGTCACATTGCACTGGTATGTTGTTTGTGCTCCCCTTTTGGTTCCTCATATTATGATTAAATATTTTTGGTTGAAGCAAAACAATATACTGGGCAGGTGTATCCCCTCAGTCCACTCACTAGTCATTTTAAAATCAGACAGAAACTTGACATAATCATGGTTTCAGGTGACTCTATCAGTTGCCCTGAGTCAAATGGGTTGAATTGAGCTGAACCAGAACACTACATGTGTACTTTTTTTTTTTGACGTATTTGTGAATCTTTGGTTTGAACGGGGCATTAGCTGACACATGGTGACAACATTCAAGTGATACCAGGTGATTAATGCTTTTGCAGCTCTGACTAATTCAGAACTGTCAACATTACAGGAGAAATTACACTGTGATCCTGGGGGATTATTCACATGTCGGCAAAGACTAATATCCCAGACCCACAGACTACATCTACCCTCTTAGTTGAAACTTCTTTTTAAAGGTCATTGCCCTTCTCACACTCAGGAGGTCAGAATATCTCCCTGTGACTGTTGCTGTACTGCACACTGTATATGTACTGTATATACTGCGTATGTGTGTGTGCTACCTATCTGCAGGGCCTCCAGGCCTGACGTACGTGACCACTAAGGGGCGTGATTTGTGCCAGTCCTCATGGATACCACCTGTGAGAAGAATATATATTAGAGCTGAGATATTATTTTAGTTCCTAATATTTTTACATAATAAAAAGTAAACACATATATGTTTAATACGTGTAACGTGTATATACATGAGACCAATAAACTATTACATCAACCATACCTTGCAATTATAAAGTTTAAGTAAAAATTATGGTTATTATTACAATACACTAAAATGGGCGAATAACGTGATTAGTATGTTTTCTGAATGTTACACCGTGGACATAAATAAAATGAGGTTTGCCAAAGGCACAGATAAAACCTGTGTAAATAAAATGTTGATTTCACATTTTCTCACCAAAAAAAAAAAATGAAGTGGGATAGAACTTTCTAATTCGTTGAAAGCATTATTGTGGTAAATTAAAGAGTCATATATTAAAATGTATTAATGTTTAATTTTTTTATGCAGTGATTTAACTGGAGGGTTGATCCCTATCCAAGATTTGAAACTGTTCACAAGTTCAAATGTATTTACACACAAAATCATGCAGTGATGGGAACTCTAGAGTGTCGTTGTTATTGTTGACTTAAGACCAGAGATCAAGCATTTTAATAATGGATTTTTGCCCTAATCCTCCACCTCTTGAAAGCGTTGGATGACAAACAGACATTAGAATAGTATTACACCGATCTGGGCCAAAAATTGGGAGGATCCCCTTTTACTATGAAAACCACTCTATGATGGACTGTGTGTCCTGACAACTTCCCATCAGAATCAGAATCAAGATTTTCAGTTAAATATGCTTCAGTAAATCTTCTCTTGGATTGGAAAACGTATGCTAGGATGCGCTCCTCCTTGCAAATCAGTGAATCTGAAGCATCTATAACCATGTCACCCAGTCGATTCTAACATGACAACATTTTCTCCTAGTTACAACACATCAACCTCAGGACAAAATTTACAAATGTTGCCAAATATAACCCACCCACTGAGAATATAATCAATGTTATTCTGACTTCAGAGTATCCTTTTGGCAAATCAGTGCATGTCTTGTGCAAAAGATATCTAAAGATTCACAGATTGTGCTCATATCTTTCCTGCTTTCAAAGCCCATTTTAAGTATTAACATTGTTCAATATTATTAAAAAAATATTAGTGTGTGTAATTTAAGTGATACCATCCCATCATGGCAACCTGACACTTATTTGTAGCTTTATGTTATTTTATTAAAGCACAGTACCCGTCTTTACTTTGTATTATTTACTGATGATTACCTCTAATGACGAAGCCGAAGCTGCTCCCTTCTTTGTGCAAACAGATGTCGATTGTCTTTGATATTACCCCTGAGGTGCTGTCTGGTGCTTTGAGGAGAATGACACAGAAAAGGACATAGACATATTACACGCACACATTCACATACAGAGATCCCTTAATGATTTAAAAAAAACAGAAATTTCAGATTCTTGCCATATATATATGTAATAATAATTATTATTATGACATCAGACACCAAAATAAAAATATAGACAGTAGTTACTATATAAAACAGTGGAGATGAAATACAACAGAATAGGCTTTCCTGTAAAAATGTGTTTAAGAAATTATTAAAAGACAGGCAAGCTTATTATGCTCGGGTAGGGAATAGAATTAGTAGAATTCCAGCTATTCCCGCTGTGGAGGTCTTCTAATGGATCAAATCCCTGCTTACCGAGCGATGATCCATTATATTATGACGACGTAAAGGGCATTAGAAGTCTATGACCGTGGTAACCAACCTTTTTCAGGTCAAGATCACCTTTTGTGTGACAATATAGGATCTATAAGATTTACAATTCCAAAACATAAGAAAATAAAGTCAAAAATGTGTAGATGCGAGAACATGGTCACAATGAAATGCAAAGTAAAAATCATAAAAATCATAAACATCAACCTCAAGCAAAGTAAAAATGACTTCAGTGCAGTTGCTGGGATTGCACATGTTCAGTTAGTGCTCTGTAGTTGAGCTCTGGCAAACACTAGCAGGTTGGCGCATGGGTCTTTAATCCTGACTTCAACTCAATCACTTTGCTGGAGTGTATTGCGTATGAGGGGGAAGTTCAGACAGAATTTCGGGAGGTCTGCCATGTAATGACTTTTCATGTTACCTTTTTTCGGCAGGGCAACGTCTTGCCTACAAATAAGGCAGAGCAGTTTGTCGTTGACCAAAGTAAACAACAGTTCATCCAGCAAGGAAGGGGTCAACCCAGACACAAAGTTGACAAATCAGTGTACTTCTAATGCCAGTTACAAGCCCGGATAATATTATAATAAACCAAAAATTGCCACTGTCACTGTTAGCCAGCAGGATGCCGGCCTATAGGTGGAAACTGTTGATCCGCTGAGGCGACACGGAAAGGGAACTGCCAATGAACAGAGCAGGAGAGTCACATGTCATAATTCCTAAATTGGCTGGATGTAGAAAAGATGTAAAAAAAACAACTTATTCCAATAGCTTGAAAAAATGCTCTTTTTAAATGTACGCATGTACAGTATATTTCTCCAAAATGCACCGCAACTCTGAAACCCCCCCTGATGGTCAGTTGAGAGTCAGACATGATGCCTAGGTTTTCTGGCTACAAGTGTTGTAATTGTGGCTGTAATTGTTTTGCTATGTGTCCAGGGCCAAAGAATATTACATACATCTTTTCTGAGTTAAGTTGCAGATAGTTACAGATATTAAATTTTGCGAAAAGTAGTTAAACACTCCCATTAACCCAATTAACCCTTTGAATGGGGGCGTGACCGCTTTATCAATTGAGCCACAGCTGCCCAATTCAGCTCCTGCAGCTCCTGTGAACACACGGGGGGCAAATGAGAGTTCTGGGTTTTGCTCAAGGACCCTACAAAAGAGAGGAAAATGGATGCATCGCCAGGAATAGTGGTATAGGAATGATATTAGACCAACTGTCAGTAGGTCTAATATGAAAGAAAAACAACCTTCCACTAGCTTTATTTGAAGAGGCTGTTGGCAAAACAAGGTTTTAAAAGACTATTATACAGCATAAATAGAATCTTTGATTAGGTTTTTTACGGGTTATTAGGTTGGACAAGAGGTTAACTTTTGCATCTTTTTTTGTTTGTTGTAAGAAGCCGCGAGAGCCTCCATAAACAAAATGTAGGAATGTAATATTAGTCTTTTCCCGTTCCTTTCTGTTTTTCTACACAATCTTTAGAAACCCTGTAAATTATCAGTCCCGTGTGAGGGCTGTGCAGGGGACTAAACTGAGTTTAATTGATGCAATGGCATCAAGCATAGTATGACAAATATTGTCAAATGTATTACATCATTAACTTGAGTTGGTTAAGGTGGAGTCTGATTGTGTTGAAAAGATTTTAAGCACCGTGTTCATTTGGAGTACCAGAACAAATAATTCTGCTTGGGGGCAACATGGAACACAGTGTCAATCAGAGAATCACTTTCCGGTGAAAAATAACTAATACTCAGACTAAGGGTAAATGCCAGGTGGCTGCCGTAATGAGTTTCACCGGAAACATGCTGAATGCCTAATGATTCTGTGGTTAATGATTCTCGTATTTTTAAAAATCCAGTTGCAAATCTGTTGGTTGAATCTTCGTAAATATAGAGGCCTAGAAACTCCAATATATATCAGTATATCAGAAGTAATAGGGCGGAAGCAAAAGGATTTACTAAAAATGACAGCCAGAGATAAAATGTTCATAGTTGGAGCGGACATAGGAAACATCCAGGACTCAATGAAATAACACCATACCGAAGCCAGTTGTCCATGGATGACCACCAGCTCTGTTCAACCAAATGATCCCTGAGGCCATTTTCAGAAAAAAAGATGTTGACACTTGGCATTCACCACACTACGGAACTCCTGAAGTCCCATGAGCTCTATAATAATTAACTTGGCGCACAACATGAAAACCATTAATCCTGAAATGTTTTTTCATGGACAAATCCACCATATAACATACAATTGGCTGACCAGGGCTTAAAACGTTTTACTTTTACTGAAAATGCCAGACAGCACCAAACACAGCACGAACAATGAGGAGTACGTTATTTTCATCAGGTCAGAACACATACGCTGTGCCGACCATCATTACTTCCGTTACGATCCCTCAAAATAAGAGCACTCAAAATGCACTAAGCAGCCAACGGAAACACACCATGTGTTCATACTATAAACAGAACAAGGGTTATTCAAGGGACTTTAGGGGCTCTGTATGACACTTATGAGTAAGTTATCAAATTTCAATTAATTTGCCAACATGATCAGTTAGATGGCTGTTGTTGATTTCCTCTGCTTGGAGAGTAAGGTGCCACACTATGTCCCGATTTTGAAAACGTTTTAACTTTTTTCTCTTCTTCCTTAAGATAGCCGCTAATCCTACGGGGTTTAAAGACCTCAGGTAGTGAGCAGGTATGTCCTGCCTTAAAGCCTAACGTTTACACAGACGTTGGTCCATCCCTCTCTCTCTCTACTGCTGTCTTAGAGTTGGCGCTACTCACGTCCCCACAGAGAGGCAGGATAAACGTGCATCATTTCTGAGACTGCTGTGTAAAATGGGCTAATCAGTCTTCAAAAGGAAGGAGAGGATTCAGATAGTGGAAGTAAAGGAAGGAAGACAGCACTGCAGAAAAGCCTGAGGTTTGACTGATAGTTCAGCGGCGGGAGATCAGCCTGTACTCCATACAAGGAGGGATGTTGTTCTTTCAGCAGTGCTTTTTTCCAACTGTTGTATTAAATTATGAAAAGTTACAACTGTGATACATCATAAGTTATTGAAGGAGAAGATGTTGAGCTACGGCAGGAATGGAGATGCAACTTGGACGTGTATGACAAAAATATGATAATTTTATTTGCCATCTGACATCCATTAGCAACTCTATATCACACAGGTTGAATGAATGAATGAATGACTGAATGAATATGAAATGAGTCCTACTTTTATACAGAAAACCATTGTTTATGCTTCCTAACAGACCAATCGAAATTAAACTTTATCCTCTAAGGAAAACAGGTACGAAATAACATACAGAGCGTATGTTATAATACAAAAGATGGTATTTACAGCTGTATTAAGATGAAATCTGTAAGTTCTGTCCCTAAAACTGATGAATTTGAAAATATAATTGTTTCCTATGTTGCTCTCTCTTTGGTCTCATCCCGTTTGGCATGTACCCATGCTCAAGTTCTTTGAGTGTAATTGGAGATTTCGAGAGGCTTCAGCTTAAAATAGCGAGTAAATAACACATCTTTTAATAAGTTAAGGCTCTTGCTGCTTCTGGAGACACTAATAAAGTAGTACAGGTTACGTTGTCCAGAGACTCCAGATATGTTTAATATATAAATAATGAGTGACTTTGAATTATTGAGTGAAAAAAAATTGAATGCTGACCTCCAAGTCTACTGCAGACTCCTGTGTTTCACATATTGTCAGATATGTCAGATTGGGGGTGACCGGAGCAATATCCTATATGGCTACATTCAGGCTGAAATGATGTAATTGCATTGTTCGCCTGTTGTCTTGAATCTTTGTTTTTTAAAGGGTTGTGTGAACTCAAAAATGTGATCCTTTTAAATTGATGTGCGGCCAAGTGACAATTTTTGATGGAAATTAATGCAGCCTCATGTGTAATTCGAACACTGAGTGCCATCGCCGTCAGCCGGTGCTAGTAGCATGCAAGTAAACAAAAAAAACCAGAGAGGAGAGATGAAAACAACAATCCAAACACTTTCGGTATACTCAAGCGAAAAAATTATTCACTACCATCTGATCCTCTACGATTGAATACTATATGTTCAGTCAAAAATTGAACTTTGTTGCTAGTGTGCATATGTGCCATTTTGGAGGTCTGATACATTTAGTTAGATACAGGTCACTGCGTCCAGGACTAAGACTAAAAAGGTTTTTTGGGGAGTTGTTCCTTACCCCAACCGAGGGGTCTAAGGACAGAGGATCTGTACATCATGTACAGATTGTAAAGCCCATTGAGGCAAATTGTGATTTGTGATTTTGGGCTATACAAATAAAATTAACTTGACCTGACTTTACTAAGTGGGTTTAGATGGACAGCCGGATTCCTAATAGATTCGGAAAGAAGCCTAATCGGAACGAAAATGCTGCATGTAACAACAATTTATGAAGGAAAAGCCCCTTTCCGAATAAAATTTCATTCATTTGCAGTGGGTTGTCTCAGTCCTTTAATAAAGCTTTTCCGACACTGTTTCTGAAAAGATCTCTGTTTGAGTTAACATGCCCAGCATCATGACGCATTTTAAATATAGCAACTTCGGGTATGAAAAATTCAGAGGTCATGTAAACAGGCGACTGACATTGCAATTCGGAAAGGTTTGATTCGGATATGAGAAAAGAGTCCCATTTACCCTCACCTACTATAATTAGGATTGGTTATATTTCTTTATGGTGATTTATGGTTATATCACCATAAAGAAATATAACCAGAGAAGAAAAAATGTGACCATAACCTGTGATGCTACTTGAAAGCAACTGCACTTGAACATGTACCTGTAGGTGGCAGTTCATACTCAACCTCCAGTAGAACTCTCTCGCCTACGTTCTTCAATAGGCTGATTATCTCCTCATGGCGCAGTTTGGTCAGATTGATGCCATTCACTGACTTGATGTAGTCCCCAACATTGAGTTGGTCACTCCTGAAGCAAAAGGTGATGAAAGTATGTGAAAGCCTCCTAATATTATGTTGTGCTCATCCTCCTTAGTCATGTTTTTTGGCGAGTTCCTCCCTCTATCAGCTTAGATACAATCAGTGTCTGCAAATCTAGACAGAATGTGCATGTGTGTAAAATAAGATGTTTTAAGTTCAATCAGAATATAAGGAGGGGGTTTTCCATCCAATATTTGTGTAATTTTAAAACTAGACAATGCTAATGCTTTCCCGCATATTTTTTGGTAACACGTTGATATATTTCCCAACAAATGCTGTGGAACAATCAGAGCGATTAAATATTTCACTACATGTGTTATTTTGAGTTATAGTATAGTACAGTAGCTAAAGAAAAAGAGTCCTTGGAGCATTTCTTCTTCTACATCTGCTTTGTTACTGTAGTACCCACCTGGCCGCCAGTCCTCCGGGCCGTAGGTTGGACACTCGAGGTTTGCCATCCTTGTCGGTTCCCCCTGAAATGGTTAAACCCAGTGTGCTGCCTTCTTTCTTCACCAGCTCCACCATGGTCACCCCCCGCAGAGCTTCTAACCAAAAACACACACAGCCATAAAGACAAATATCCGCACGCAAAACCAGGGAAAGAAAGACATACCCACAAACACACCAACACACACATACACAGCATTAGAAGATACATTGTTAGCGGTTGTCCTCTGTCCATTCTAATTCCAAGATTAAGGGGAAGCTGCGATACAAGACAGATAAAACAAAAGATTTTTTGCTGCTGTTTGTCCTTGAGTAGGACTCTGATCCTGGGCCTCCTGCTCATTACAGGGAGTCAACTGAAAGGATGTAAATGTAAATGTGAAGATCAGATAACACGAGCATCAGTTAATGAGATTTAACAAAGCTTCATTGTGTGTGACATTCTGCTTGAAAAGTCTACGTTGATTGTAAAGTAACACATGCATATTTAAACAGTAACTATTTGTCACATTTATCTCCAAACAACATTTAAAAAGCAGTTTCAAACTTCTAAATAGTCCCTTTTTATTGCATTTACAGCAAAATTTATGAATTGAATACGATATTACCTTCTGAGGAAATTTATGTTAAATATCGTCTAAATATTGAGTATAAAAATAAATTATATGTTTAAATGTTAAATGTGAATCTAAATGTAAATCTAAAATCTAAATATTAAATCCAAACATTAATGTTGAACAAAACATTTTGAAAGTAACTATATATTAAGCTAAAATACAAATTACACTTAAATCAGTAGAATTACCAAAATAATACCAAGGCAGTTTCAGAGCCAGTTATGGGCCAGTGCCTAACTTGGAGCCAGTTCTTAATATTCCACTGGCTGAAAAAATGGAGCGGGTCCCGTAAAACTAGTGTTTAAGAACATCCGGATGCTCTCTTTTTTTCCCTAAAAAACTTTATTCACTGATCACAGCGGATACATTAGTATTCAACAGATTCAAACAAAGTAATATAAATAATACAAAGAAAATAAACAAAGAAATAAGAAAAAAGATAAATAACAAATTATACAAAAGAACCAATAAAGGCTTAATTTTACCAAAAAAAACAGGTCTTTAACAGCAACCAAAAGCTGGCTGGGTTAAAAGCTGGTAGCTGTGATGTCAGAGACTGGGGGCACTATTTTGGTAGCAAACCAAAAAAAAAATTTCCGCCATGTTTGACAAGCCTAAGGGAACAAACGTTGCTTCTAATTGAAGTACCAAAAACGTATGTAACTTAACCAAGTCATTTACAACATCCTCTTTTTTTGTACAACCGTTCGGTAAAGTTACATGTTTGTTGGTTCTTCAGCTTCGCTCAAAAGTGGATTTCTTCATTAATAGTTTTTTTGGTACGTCCGCAGACGTCAGTATAAATTTTCGTTTTAGTTAAATATTAATTTTCGTTCTAAACATTTAGGTTCATTATTTGGATATAGATTCAATATTTACATCTAATATTTACATAGTTATATGTAAATATAAGTGGTTGGGTTTTAATACTTAAACCCAGACACTAAGGGGTCAAGTCAGTGTACTTTAAATGCCGGTCCTGAGCACTTTACCAACGACCGCCACTGGCACTCTTAACCAGCAGGGGGCCAGCGGAAACTATGCTACTGTTGGTCGAAGGAAAAAAAAGACGGAAATAGGGAACTTGAGAAAAGTCAGCAGTGTAGGGGTTGGACACTAAGGAAGGAGAAAAGGACTTGTACCGATCGGCGAGGCAGAGAATCGAGATGGGAAAGATGTGTAGCACGTTATGGTGATCAAGGATAGAGATGGAAATGTGCTTACAAGTAAGGCGAGTATGAGGGCAAGATGGAAGGAATACTTTAGAAGTTGGAGAAGTGATGAAAATGAGAGATGGAGAAGGGTGGAAAGTGTGAAACCTGTAAATCAGGAAGTCCCAAGGATCGGTAATGTTGAAGTGAGAGCAACTTTGAAGAGGAGGAAGAATGGAAAGGCGGGTGGTCCTGATGACATACCGGTTGAGGTATGGAAGTGTGTAGGAGAGAAGGGATAGGAGTATTTAACTAGATTGTTCAACACTATCTCGGAGAATGAGAGGATGCCTGAGGAATAGAGGAGAAGTGTACTAGTGCCGATTTTCAAGAACAAGGGTGATGTTCAGAGCTGTAGCAACTACATGGGATAAAAGCTGATGAGCAATACAATAAAGATCTGGGAAAGAGTAATGGAAGCTATGTTAAGAAAATTGTCGACAATTTGTGAGCAGCAGTACGGTTTCATGCGAAGAAAGAGCAGTACAGATGCAATGTTTGCTTAGACAATGCTGATAGAGAAGTACAGAGATTTACATTTAATATTTACATTTTGATTTAGATTCAACATTTAAACATAACATTTATATTTATATCTAATATTCAGACATTTTATTTAAACAAATATTTCCTCAGTAGATAAACATATTTAAGTTCTTAAATATTACTGTAAATGTGATAAAATAAAAGTGGACAAGAAGTTGCTGTTAAAATTAACATGTGCTACTTTACAAAAATGCGCCCCACATGAGTTACCATTCATTACCATGTGCACTCATGTGGGTGCACATGTTATAGACCATCATACACATTCAGAATATATGCAGGCAAAGAGCACTGGCTCATTAGGCGTACATGGTCACTGAGCTACAATGTGTGTTAGTGTATCCTAAAAATTAGAACAAACAAGGTCAGAAAACCAAACAGAGACAACACCAGATTCACCATTCACTTTAGCTAAAAGAAGTGAAACATCCTTTCATGCATCGTAGTATATTGTTTTGATTTTTTAATTTCATTATCACAAACGGATTTAACTTAAAAGAAAAAACAAACAAACAACTACAAGCATTCAGAATATGAAAATCTTCAGTCAGCCTACCTTGGCTTTGCCAAACCAACTAACATACGGTATAAGAATTTTGAAATCAAATTTAAAAGAAAGATAAAAACATTGTTTAATTATCAATATTAACACAATAGTATTTATTTTTTTTAAATTTACATTAAGTATTGCACAAACAAATATCATTTCAGTGAGTTTCTTTCATTATCAAAAACCAAGCCTTCTGGCAGTGCATGCAGATACAACTCAAATTTGCTGAATTCATGTTTTAACGTTCTTAATATTCTCAGTGGTATCAATGAACACACATTACTAAAGAGAGAAAACATGGATTGCAGGTTTTCCATCAAATGCCCAGAGGAGATCCTGCATGGGAGCCATGCTATCCCAGCTCACAAAGTGTCTTGTGTTTCATGTTAGTGAAAAATGTTTGGTGGGTTTTAAGGTTTTTCATTATTATAGGTGACAAAAAATGTTTTGAAACACATGACATTTCTATGTGAAGTTTGAATGTTCTCCACATGTCTGCATGGGTTCTCTTCAAATTGAGCATATATACACTGCTCAAAAAAATTAAGGGGACACTTAATCGTCACAATATAAGACCAAGTCAGTTAAACAGGGAGCACAAGTGACTGTGAATTAGTTGCACCTAATTTGGTGCAAATGAAAGGGAGAACAGGTGTACAGAGTACGCTTAAAAAAGTGGATGTTTCCGCAGATGGAGACTACAGACCATTTTTCCACTCTGTCTTCCTGACTGATTTTTAACATGTTCTGCACTTTGCCAGTGTCCCTGTCTCTAGTGGTGGCATGATGTGGTTCCTGCTGCCCATTCAAGAAGGTTTGCTGTGTCTTCCAGCAAGGTCTCAAGAGCGTGGAGGAGATACCAAGAGATAGGAAATAACACAAGGAAAGCTGGACAGTTGTGCAGAAAGACAACAACCCAGCAGCAGACTCAATGAGCATGGCATTAGGGCCCAACATCCTCTAGTGGGACCTGTGCTCACAGCCGAGCACCCTGCCGCTGGATTGAGATCACCGGAGAATATCAGAATATACACCTTCTCCATTGGTGCCTCGTTCCTTTTCACAAATGAGAGCAGGTTCTGGCGGAGTTCCTTAAACTAACTTGAAAGGGACTGGAGAAGTTATACGGTCTTCCAGTGATGGTCTGGTCTTGGGAGGCATGTCTTTGGTGGGTCGCACAGACCTCCTTGTGTAAGCCGACGGTACCCTGACTGCTGTTAGGTACCAGGATGAAAACTTCAGACCACTATCAGACCTTACACTGGTGCAGTGGACACAGGCTTCCACTTTATGTAGGACAAAGCCCATCCTAATGTTGCAAGAGTGTGTAGGCAGTTCCGGGATTGTGAAGGTATTGATGCTATTTGACTGGTCCTTACATTCTCTAGACCTTAATTCACCTGAAAACCAATGGGACATTACTTATTGGTGGATCCGACATTGCCAAGTAGCACCACAGACTGTCCAGGAGCTCATTGATGTCCTGATAAGGTTCTGGGAGGAAATCCCTCAGAGCACCGTCCTCCATCTCATCAGTAACATGCCCAGTTGTTGTCAAGGCTGCATGCAGACACATGGAGGACAAACACACCACTGAGATACATTGAGTTTTTGTGATCACTTCACATTCAAATTTAATTGGATCAGCCTGTAACTTCAGTTTTTCACTTGGATTTTGTGCGTTATTCAGAGTCCAGCCATCAATGGGTTTATGATTTTACTTTCCATTGGCTTATCTAACGTATTTTGATCTCAAACAATCATACAATGTACAAAAATAAGATTTTCAACTTGAATAATTCAATCATTAGGATCTGATGCAAGATTTAAGTGTTCCCTTAATTTTTTTGATGCGTGTGACCCATCTCTGATCCCAGACCTCTGCTCCTCTTGGGATTTCCACTTTCTTCTTCTTCCGGAATAAAGCCAGGTCTGGATGATTTTAAATTAGGATGTGAATACTGTGTCTTGATGATTTGACACCCTGGGAATGAGGACGGTTTTGCATCCATTGAACAAAGTTAAAAGAATCTCTCCAGATGTTATTTGGATCCTGAGTAAAATAACAACCCTCCACTGAACTGAACTGGTAACAAAGAGCAAGGAGCAGTGGATTCATTTCAGCAAAGGGACACCACCTAATACCGACATGGCTATATTCCCTTAACACTTGATTAAATCACTGTGTAAACAAAGGCATAACAATATCCAGAAATAATACATACAACCTGATGTTTAAGAAGTATTTAGTGACCAGTGGCAGTGGCGCAGCTATTGCCGAACTGAGTCAAGGCTTTATATGGCTTGACTCAGTTCAAGCCATATTGTATGGGTATACTTGGAAATGATGCTGCAGACATCAGTTTCATCCTGCTGCTACTGCTTTTTTGAAGAGTTCATGACAAAAACTGATGAATAGTTGTTTTCCATTACTGCACGCACAGTATGTTACATTTTTACAAAAAATATGCAGGATCAAAACATCCAGCGGCCTTTACGAAAAACCACACTGATGGAAATGATGAGAAAGCAGGCAGGTATTCAATTAATGGAGAAAAAAACAGACTTGTGTTTTATTACAATCAAACAAGCAGGCTAACACAAATACAGTTTAAAGAGCTTTGGATGGAAGTTAAGGATTCACTCTGCAGAAGTGGTTCGTTGACTAATGGTCAGTTGGACAATTTTGAGAATTTTGTTTAAAAACAGGACTTTTCACATTTGCTTACATGTGTATGATAAGGTAACGCAGGACCAGTTTCCAGGGAAACAATGCAAACCTCAGAAAGTTACTTTTCTTTTCTGGGGTCCAGTAAGGCTCTGCTAAATAGATTTTTTTGTAAAACTTTTTACAGAGCCAGACTTTAATCCTTGTTTCAAAAATACGTCCTATGTCAAGTTAGCTGACTGTCATTGATGTGAAACAAGCCGTAAACCCAACATTAACATATTATCAGTGACAAGAAACTGGACGTGTTCAAGTTTAAGACATTTCACCTCTCATCCAAGAGGCTTGCTCAGTTCTAGTAGTAGCAAAATCAACAGAGGATAAGATGTAAAGATCTTATCAGGACAAATGTTTAGGTATACAGACCGACGGACGAGAGATAGATAGAAGTTGGTTTTACCTGCTATACTGTGTCTTCTAGAAGCCACGGTTTCTTGTTCTGTTCCAGAGATGTCCTTTGTTTTTCCATATGGTCCATCATCTTAGACAGAACAAACACAAAATGAAACTATTAAAAGCACAGCCCTTAACTTTTTTCCATTAAAAGAAAATGAAAGATCTTCGTCATGTCTTTATTTAAACTCTGACAAAATGATAATAAAAAAATGTGATATCCACATGTCAAAATTAAGAATTCCGTTGGGTTGTTGAAACCTTATGAAATGGTAGGGGATCGGATTACATGATGCGATTATTAATATTATTTAATTTTTTTCTTGTAGATTAGTGATGACATATGGAACCATCCAAGTCTGCAGATTGTCATATTTGATTAATGTCCTTTGTGTACCACCGGTTGTGTCACATGGTATCTACATCCAGAAATCCCCTGACAGATACTGAGGTTCTGCACAATGCCACCTGCCATTTTTCTAGTATTTTAGTGAAGTTTTTTACATGAACAAAAGCAATGCTGACAGATTGTAATAGTGAGTCTATTTATAACCAACCCAAGTCTGTCAATTTACATATAAGCCTGAAATTTCAGCGCTATTTGGGAAGCTCCACGCTTCCTTTTCCACTGAACAGGTGCAGCCTTGGTTCTACTTGGGTCTCTGTGAGGGCACCAAAGTACCCTTGAGGTATCCTGTCAGGGGGGTTTAACCCCGGATAAGCATAAGATTTGCAAAACTGTACAATACCTTGATATATAATTTGCTCAACCCAATAAAATGAACTCATGTACAATCTCAGTCGCTCCCTTCAAGACAATCAAATAAAAGTACGGTTTTCCAAGTACCCACATTTTATACAAGGCATTTGTTCAGAGTTGAATTCTATAACTTTAAATATGCCCCCTGTCAGCTGTCATTTCAGTTAGGCAAAGATTTGTAAATCCACCTCCAACCCTTTACCGTCTAAAACCTGGGCATCTCAAACCTTTTCTTTATTCTTTTCTTTTAATTTTCCTTTCAAGAAGTCATTGCAACATTGTACTGCACTATTAAAACAATCCCCAGTGTTTAGGATCCAGGGAATGTCTGCCTTTGTGTGTGTGTGTGTGTTTTTAACTTCTCTAATGATTCATGGTCAGATAATATAGACCCTTACAGTTACTCGGGGCTCTGTAGCTAAACGTGTTTGTCCCTATGCAATCCCTTGCAATAATTTGCAAGCAATAATTAATAATGTGACAAAATTATTTTCTACTATCCTCCTTAAAATTCAGCCTGGTGAACAGATTATGCTATTGAATATTACTTGCATTAACTCTAGGGGATGCAAAGTTGACATACAGTTACTATGGCTGTGATATTATGTATCTTTTCTGTTGCACTTTAAACCGCAATTCATACCCGACTACTTCTTGGTTTCATGGGTCTATGACATATGTAGGCCATTAAGTATTTTACTAAGTCTTGAGCTCGGTTTGACAATAGCTGAGCAGCTGAACCTGTCCTACTTTGCAATGTTCCGTAAAACTGCTCTCAACTTCACTGAGGCAAAGGAGACGCCATTGTTGCTTAAATTTTTTTTAACTCTCACCTATGGACACGAGCTACAGGGATCTTTGGATGGATGGAGGGATGGATGGATGGATGGATAGATTAATGAATGGATTATTTGACTCATCAATCAATTTGTGTGAGGTCAGACACACTCCAGAATAGATTTGGTCGATCAAGAAAATATAGATAGTCCCTTAGGCATCTTACCAACCAGGTTTAAGCTTAGTTGATTTGCTTAGACCTGGAGAGATGAAGAGCTCCATTGTGTGAAATATGTGATGTACCTTCCCAGTCTGACCCTCTGCTAACAGTTTTTACTACTCACCCATACAGATGCACATTAGATAAATGCAGAGCCGACCAGATTCGGAGGCTACCACGTGGTAGGTGCCAAATGTTCATCAGGGGCTTTCACATGAATGCACACCATTGCCAGAAGAACAAGGAAGCACTTTGGTGTTAATTATATAGGCTGAGGCTAGAAGTGCCAATTTTCCGATGAATGGAAAACTCTACCACATGACCTCCAGCATCCACCAGCATGAAGCATCAATTAGTAATAATTCTTATACATTTATGAATTAAATCATGAATATAAATTGATTTGACAATTTGGAAAAACTTAATCAAGGGAAGAAGATTTAACTGTGTATGAAACAAACTTAAAAACAATTAAACCACACAGCAATCTCTATGTGCAGACTTTTGTGTGCAACATAGTAATTTTCAACCTATACCAATAGAATTGTGATCCAGAGAACTATAGTTCAATTATGATGAATGATTTATTAAGATGATGTGTGATAATTAGTGTATTAGAGAGTCTTTGATGCTCAGACCCTTCAGGGAGATTATGAACGAAAGGTATCTGCCCTGGGCAGCATAATGAAATATCACCCCTTTGGAGTCTGGATGCTGGTGGTGGTGGCTGATGACTCTGCTAAGACTGAGGACTAGGTGGAGATCGTGAGAGGGCGGGAAGCAAGGAAGAACTAGATGAACGAAGAGAGTATTACTATTTAATGACAGCAGTTGATGCTGAAAAATGAAGAATACAATTGTGACACAGTGCTTGGATGGATGAGGCTGATGAGGATAAGCTAAGCAGTGTGTGAAAGGTTATCTGATAGAGGAGGTTACTTGAATGAGAGCAGCTCATGTCAAATGATGCCCCAAACCATGAAGCAGGTAATTGAGACTGAACGTGGGTGAAAGTGAGGATAATAAAGTGGCGTGATGTGCCAGAGGATAGTCTTTCTGACTGAACTTTCGATAGATCTCCATAGCTGTCCCATAAGGGATGATAACATTTTCCACAGATTTGCTATGTGTTACTTACAAATGCAGACACACAGGAGACCGTGATGTCAGTTCAGGTGGTTCATGTCGACCTCATGATCAAACTTCATGTGGAATAAAAATCGACAGTAGTCCTAATAGGCAAATAAAATGCATTACCAGAAGGAAGGGTTTGATTCTGCCCAAATGATAATTCAGTCCATCCCGCAAGGTCAAATACAAACCAAACAATTTTAGTTATGAGGCCAAAATATTCAAATGAAGTGAACTAAATTGGCCTTTATTTTGAAAAGTTTGTGGCCTGAGTGTGATCCCATGCATCAATGAAAGGGACAGCAACCAGTTTGGATCTATTTTTTTTATAGATAAATACATACATACAAAAGTTAGGACTACAGTGGGTAAAGATAGTCGGTGTTGTAAATGACAGGTGTCCTAATATAACCAGGAAACAGTGTTGGCTTCGGGAAGAGGATGAAGTGACTGAGATTAACACAGAATAGAGGACACACCTATGTTTTATTCCCCAAGAGCTGCCATGTAAGTTGGTACTGAACATTAACTATGTTGTGGATGTTTGTTGGATGTTTTTAACTTCATCAGGGCACGAGAATCAAATCACAGATAGTTTGTGGCTCTGTTGGAGGAGCATGAGATTGAACCTGGGGCACCATACTGCTTTCAAATGGCTCAGCCTGGACAAGGTGCTTAAATGATTGTGAGAACCGAAATCAGAGATTCAGGAGCTATGTCAGAGGAAAGGAAAAGACATCCTTGAATTAACCAGAGCAGACTGGTTTTCTGATTTGGCCTGTGCTGTTGACATAGCTGCTCTCATGAATGAACTGGATGTAAAATCGCAAGGATGGGTTCTCTTATGACAGAGGCATAGCCTAGTCAAGGCCTTCATGAGGGAGCAGGACAGGTTGAGAAAAGCACCTTCCCCATCAAAGAAAAGGCTACCACACTGATCTGCTCTGAAAATAAGAAGCCATGCTGAGTGCGTTGTACGGTGAGTTTTACCCGTGATTTGAAGATGTCAAAGCAGTGGAGTGGAGAAGATGTCAAAGGAGTGGAGCCTCTTCCCTTTTCTGTATACTTTAGACATTGTCCACAGTAGGGTACAAATTAAACTCATAGGCTTGCACTTTGATGCATTGCTGGCACGACTCTTCAGATCAGTTCCGTCACTAACATTTCTCTCAATTTCCAAAGATGAGTACTTCCCACACATGAGGAGACTGGCTTCTGCTGGCTACACACTACAGGATTTTCAAATCTTAATCGAGTTAAAAATGTGGGAGACCACAGACAAAAGGACAGACTCAACCGATTTAAAACTATAATCTTCCGAAAGTACACACTAGGTGATTCCGACAGACCGCAAAACCACTCACATGCTGTTTGTAGTGAGGATTTCACAGTGGCGATTCCACAGACATGAGATATAACAGAAACTCTAGTGACCAAACGTGACTGAAGAAGAAAAACAAACATGGAGGACAATGGACTACCTTGTTGGTCCTATTGTGATATATTTTACGGGACACTTTATAAAGTCACTCGGGTTGTCACCTTACTTCCAAAAGCTGCTCTTTTCTTTTTCATTAATCCACCTAGCTTGGGGTAGAGGTATGGGTTTCTGTTCACTGTAAAAGCACACAACATCCGGTATTGTCGGGCATTAAATCAAACATTTTATGCTCTACTGTGTAGCCAGAACTAGAGGATCCTGGTTCTCTTTGGGTCAACATATGAATTATATCGTATGTGACGATACATTATCAGTATACATAGCAAAACCAGGAATTAAACCTGACTCACTGGTTAAAGCCCATCAGAGACTTGATTCCTTCCCATGAGTGAGCTTATCCAACTAGTGAACTGTAGTTTGTATCGCAAATATCTTACTGTTACACTCTGAAAGACTCATGACAAATCATGTCGTCATGACAAATACACTCGTTAAGCCGGAAAACGTGTTTGTTTAGAACGCATGCACAGGTTACTTGTTCTGGTTCTGTTGGTTTGTTTACAGGTGTTTACATGATTATTAATTGTGTTGTTTTTTGATAATTTAGTGTGGATATTGCATGTGCAATATGTTCTAAATATTTTATCTTAGCAGTGAAATTAGGTGACAAAAATGTGTGCAGCCCTCAGCCACAATCTGGCATTCTCATGTGGACCCCTTGGATAAACAATTGCCAACTGCTGAGATAGACTCCAAAACCCAAACATATGCTCGAAAAAACTGAGTAACAGAGGGAAAAAAAATAAACATGAAGCGCTCAGGAGTAAAAAAAAGGCTGAGCTAGAGGAAATCATGGAGAAACAAACACAGGAGATCAGAGGAATGGACAAAAGACAGTACAAACATGGGTGGCTCAGGGAAGTGGAGACAACAAGATATAAGTGTAAACAAAGAATGTTGAGGTGATGAAGGTGTTTGAACAGTGAATGATCCAAATACACAGTGGAAAATAAACCCTCGGCCTGATACAAGTCACAAGAGCTGAGATACACTCCAGGGTTGGGTAATTATTCTTATTGGATTATTCGCACATTTCATATAACATTAGCGACAGAAAAAATTATGAATGCAGCCAGAAAATATCAGTAATACCAGTTTTTGACTGGTTAGATAGAGGGCAATATTTTGAAAAAGCAACTGTTTTAATCGGTGCAAAATGTCGAAAGGCAAATATTTTGAAAGCGTTGACAGCACTTGATGCATGGCTGTTACGATTTCAGTCAATTATAAAAAATAAATCAATCCTGGAGCTTGATCCTTGCTTCAAAATCTAATAAACCCTTCTTTGCAAAAACATATACAAACAAAGCAGTTACATGGAACAGTCCGTATAGGCAATGTCACTAAGGATTTTCATTTACATATCATACCAGCAGTTTGTTACCTTCCAACAATTTTAAATCATAATACTGTTTCCTGCCATCTAACTCCTTTGAAATATTCAGCACCTCCCTGCTGATACTACTTCGAAATCACTTCTCTTTCCGTCACTGCAAAGGAGGCCAATGTTGTTTTGTTTTCAGACATTAGGGATCTTCAGAGAGTTGTATTAAGCTCAATAATTCATATGTTGTGGGTTGAATTTTGTTTTAAACTGCGTTCAGGAGTTATCTGGCTGAGGGGCTGTCACAAACATAATGGACCCCAGGGGACATTCATCAACACACAAGCTTCTGGCAACCAAGACTGATGAAAACCCAAAATGATTTATCTCAAGTGCACATTCGTACACACACAAAAAAATATGTGTATACAAACACAAAATGCCTACATGCACCGCTATATAGACAAACTGCTTTAGTCAAATTTTCTCCTCGTATCAGTGTGAATCTTGACTGTTTACCAAACCTCATGTACCAAAGGTTTGGTGTCTGTAGTATAAGCATATTGCAAATGTTGGTCAAAATAGAGATTCAAAAGCATGGCACATGAGCATTTAAAAATACATTATTTGAAGGCCTCTTTTCTGCCTCGTTTTCCTCTCAATTCTCCCACAACCTGATAAATTAGCATATACTGGTGAATAATTTGAATGTGATTAGGCTAATGACTGTTGATGCTGTCAGCTTACCGAACGGGCTAGTTTATAGAAGAAGCATCAGGCCACATTAGAGGCAGTGGTATAACGCTTACAACAGGAGATTCAAAAAGATATGACGCCACATTCACTGTGTGATCGAAAAGCATGCAAGGGAGCAAATTTTGGTAGAACATTTATGCTCTATTTTAAATATTACAGACTGAACATTATGTTTGTATTTTGCGTTCATTAGTGACGTACTAACCCTAACCCTTTCTGAAAAATCTACGGCTATGGACCAACCGAACCAATACAAACAAAAATCTTTTGAGTTAGTGAAGACAGTATACAAGCAGGAATCTGGCATGACAAAGATCAGAAAAACTTGAATAAGTATTAAAAAAAAGGGACCGCTAGATGATTTGAATCCACTGACTTCAGTGAGGGCATTTACAGTCTACTGCACTGATCAGGAACTACAAGACAACAGAAATAACCTTGTGCTCTCATCTGAGGATCAGCAGAGTTATTTGAATCACCTAACTGGAGTGAGGACATTTACTACACTGATCAAGAACTGGAAGACATGTGTGTGTTAGTGGAACTCGGTAGTCCGGATAGCCCCACAAAGAAGCAAAAACCAACAACTTCAAAGACTAAAGACTAGAGACCACTCCAAGTCACATGGACATTTCACAAATATGCTCTCACATGAGGATCATTGCATGGTACCTGCCAATCAAACCTCTAAGCCAACCAGGCTCACAAAACTCTTTTGTGACCTTTGAAGGAACCACCCTACAAACTGTCTGATCTTCAGCCTCCCTTTATGCTCTGATGGAGGTCCAGTAGACTGCAACGTTAGCATGTATGTTGGCATGACAAGGCCAAAATAAATTGATGTAAGTCATCTTGAATTTAGTCAACTTGCACTGGAATTTTGTTTGTGCTGTTTTTTGGGTTAGGGTTAGGGTTCTTTTGTTATATAAAAAAAAATTTGTCTAAAACTCCTTATTGTCAATGTAAATAAATTGGAATTAGGTAGGCTATTCCGTTGAAACAAGCAAATCTATTTTCATACACCGATGGAGCAAAATTTGCAGGTAAATCAATGGACATTGGACAATGAAATACCTTCTGTGCCAGCAGTCCTCAAGGCTGACACACAAACCAACCTAACTGAATTCAAATCAATCGTAAGGGCAAATTTTTTCCACTTTCAATTTTTTCGTATTTAAATGAACATTTCTTGTTTAATTCAGGTCTGCAGGCTTAACACATTTAGGTACACAGGCACACATTTCAAATCTTCTCAACAGTAGTCTGCTTGACCACTTTACACTTACACTCTTTCACAACACGAGTCAGCATTCACCCATTCACACAAACATTCACCCATTCTCACAAACATTCACACAGTGAAGATAGAGGCTGCCATGCAAGGCGCCACATGCTCATCAGGAGAAGTTACAATTCACGCCATCATTCACACAGCAATGGAACAGCCATTTGGAGCAACTTCAGGTTCAGTATATTACTCAAGGACACTTTGTGTGGACCGCACACCATTCGCACGAACCTCTGTGAATGGTAACATGGCCATCTTGAGAGGCCAGTCAAAGTCTGACTTATTGATTCTCAATTCTAAAAAAATAAGTTACGTTAAAATCTAGGGAATCTGTGTCTTTGATTCCCTCATCACTGGAAAAGAAAAAGCAATGTTTGCTGAATTGGATTAACAATTATCGCTATTATTGATGAATGTGTGAAAAATTACATAAAAAATCGACAATTTCTTTGTCATTGAAAGTGTAAAAAATTGCAAATTGAAGAAACTTAAAATCGAATGAGGTGTAAAACATTTGGGCACGACTCAAACCACTTAACACAGGTCGGTATTCACTCATACACTCATATATTCAGTGGTGACAGAAGCTACCATGGACGACGCCTCGTGGTCATCTGGAGCAGGAACCATTCACTCCATCATTCATACACCAATGGACCATTTGGAGAAAGTATCTTGCAAGGACTCTTTGTCACGTGGTAGACAAGGGTCCGGGATAGAGCCAACGACCTTCAGATAAGTGGATGATCATTCTACCTCCTGAGTTACATATGTTTCTGATTCTTGGGAGACAGAAAGTCTCCCTAATGACCATCGGATGGATTTCTAATGGACAATTGATAAATGGAATGGATATTACTTAAAATAATACATTTGTAATTTATCATGTTCATGTGCTTTTGAATAACATGACGCCATTTCAGAGCATTACCCAGAAGCACTTGACTGAGATCGACCAACGACATGTCTGAATGCTGCTCTCCAGTCATTCATCCCATGTCACACCATGACATGGGATGAATGACTGGAGTTGAAATAAACCCCGACAGTAAAGCGTTTTGTTATAGACAGTAAACATTATTTCACCTATAAAGAAGGAAAAGGAAATCAGAACATCAATGGTATATCGTCAACTTTTGCACGCCATTATAGAAGTTTCTTTCAGCGTCCAAAGATTCCACTTTGAACTTTTAAGTTCAACATGGCATCATTCAGAATAAATTCTCTGTTCTGTGACATAATTACCTGCTACCTAACTGTACTAACTGTACAGTTAGTCTGTCTATCCAGGATGTAATTTGAGATAAAGGTTTTATGAATTAAAAATTACCTTACCCTGTTTTTTTTTTTTACATTGGATACTCTTACTGATGCAACCCTCACATTTATCTGGGCTTGGAACAGGTACTGAATGTGGTTGGGTAGGCTGGTAGCACTAACGACCTTGCCAAAGGGTACACACTGGATTTCTGCCACGTCCACTTTTGACTGGGATTTTAACATTGTTTAAAAAATTAATGGGTGGATGTTGTTTATAATGATATCATTATTAGGCCATAATTAAGAGTGAGCTAGGCTATACAGCTGTAAAGGGTTCGAAATGTCTTTGTTTCCAATATTTATAATATAATAAAGCTAAAATCTGTTGTCAGTATTGCATAAGCTTTTAAAGCAGTTTAAATATATACCTTTTTCAAACATGGAGGTTTGTATTCTCGGTTTACAGTTGATGCGTTATACATAAACACAAAGTCACATTCTTAATTAGAGGGCCTCTGATTGCGGTTATAATAAGGCTGATGGCAGGGGAGATGTGTAATTAGATATTGTCCATGAAAACTCAGGCACACAGTGTGACGGTGTTCAACACACATAACTTCACTGACTCACACACCCACACATATAGAGCATCTATGGGAGAAACAAACAGTAATTGGGACAGTGAATGGCATCTCTGTTGTAGTTCATTTCGGCCCGTATAGCTAGTTGGGTTAAAGGGTGTTGGCGAAGGTATTGGCAGAAAGTGTCACGACTGCCGTATAATCTTATGTTGCTTTTCACTGTTTATCCCTTCTTTACCTCTTTCCTTTTTTTTCCTAAATCTCCAAATGTAGTGAAAGTAAGGACACCGGGTACTTATTCACTGAATAATGTGAGTCTAGTCTGAGAATAGACACATCAAAATGTCTCTCTGATCTCAAGAATGAGATGGCACATAGGATACACAGCTGAGCTCTCTGTAGAATGATAGATGCTGTAGTTTTGTATCATTATTGGAGCTGACATCTGCAAGACTTCTCACATGTATTATACTTCTCCAGTTAAAACTGCATTTCCCGTGAACATGCCTTTGCGGTGGGTGACTTCGTTAAAGGTGAGGCAAATAAATATTCTGGTATTACTGACATCAAACAATCAATTAAAATTCCTCCCCCCAAAAAAACCCTTACCAAGAAAGCGCAGATCATCACTCCCCTCATCATCAAAAAATTGTCTCACTAGCCTCTTTCCCCATGTTTCCCCCCTCTGATCAACCAGTGTATGTTCAGAATAAAATAAGATATATACAATATATATAATTTAGCAGTTCTTGTAATAGTAGTAGTAGCAGTATTAGCAGTGGTAGTATTAGTAGTAGTAGTATTAGCAGAAGTAGTAGTCATAGCAGTAGATGTAATCGCAGTAGAAGCATTAGTGAAAGTACCAAGGGATGTTGTAGCACTACTGGCATAAGTAATATTAGTAGCAGTGGTATTAGTGGTCATAGTACTGGATGTTGTAATAGCCATAGCAGTAGTAGTAATGGGAGTAGTAGCTTTAGTGAAAGTACTAATGGATGCTGTAGCAGTACTGGAAGAGGTATTAGTAGTAGCCATGGCAGTAGTAGCATTAGTGAACGTACTAATGGAGGATGTAGCACTACTGGCAGAAGTAGTATTATTAGCAGTGGTATTAGTGGTAGTAGTAGTAGAGTTTGTAGTGGCCATCGCAGTATTAGTAACGGAAATAGTAGCATTAATGAAAGTACTAGAGGATGTTATTGCAGTACTGGCAGAAGTAGAAGTAGTGGCAGTGCTAGTAGTAGTAGTAGAAGTAGTATGCTTCTTTTTAAATTAGTTTTGGATCCCTGGGGCATTCTAAAGACATAATTTACTTTTTGGAGTAATTTACTGTTTACTTTATGGTTTCTGCTTCTGTTCCTGACTTTTTTTGCTCAGTAGATGTTAAGATTGAAAGAATTTTGGAAGGCTGGAAAAGCTGGGAAATTTGGTTTCAAATGTACATTGCCCACAGTGTTAGCCCTGGTCTTGTTTCTCACATCCTCTGGACAATCAACCTTGACTTAAACCACAATTTGGCAGAGATGTTATCTTAATCAAACATTTAGACTCACAATCATTTGCAAGTGGAACCTTTTTCTGTATTAACATCAATTTACCAGAGAAACAAACCAGTCAGATGTCCATTCTTTTGCACTTTTGCGAATTGAGGTGACTACGCACAGCTGGGATAAGGATAATCCAATCTCAACCCCCTCTCACAATGTGAGGGAGTGGGTAAACGGGACAGGCTGTTACTTGTTAAATGTAGCTACATCTATACAGTCGTCCAACAAGGACATATCCCAGATTTGGCCCCAATCGTCTTCGTTGTTCAAGGAGTCCCGCTGATTGAAGCCTTTCAAATTAAATTTTAAGTTTTTTTGGTAAAAAAAAAAAGACTCCCCAAAGTCACTAATAAGAAATATTAGATTAAAATATGGATATATGGATAAAATATGATATATACAAGACAGATATCCTCCAATATATGTACAAAATTTTGGACCAAGCCGGATCACTGGATGAGAAATAATGGCCCATAAACTTTTGGCGGTAAAGCTCCCCCTAGTGGCAGAACTATAAAACAGACCTTTCCCAAATTCAATCCAGGTCTTCCTTGCACTAAAGTATATGATGATATATAGTTTGAAAATTGTCCATTAAAGTTTTTCAGCTATGTACAGAAAACAATGTTGTTCATGAAAAAAGCACCCCTAGTGAGTAAAATACAAACTACTAGTAAAATACGACATTTACCAGATAGATCTCTTCGAGTCGATTCAAATGCACCAAATTTGCAATCAAGGAACCACTGGTTGAGAAATTATAGCTTAAATCTTTTGGAGATAAAGCTCCCACTATTGATGGAAACATACCACCAACCTTTCCTAAAATCACTCCAGTTCTTCCTTGCATGAGGGTCTATAAGTTATCGTGCCCAAACAAAGGAGGTGCGGCTGCGGCACGGACAAAATGGAGTGAGTGATGACGATTCAATAAAATCCCCTAATTTTCGTAGATGTGATAACTGTGTGTAGCCCCTGAAATTTGTTGAGATGTTTACCAAACCCATGAGCATGGGGTGAGTAAGCAGCTGTTCTTCTGACTAGCTGTTCTCCAAAAATAACCTCTAAACGACTCCCATCAGCCCCTCTCGAGAAAACCAAAGGTTGTTTGACAAATCATGCAGTGAAATGTTAAACGCGGATTGTATCTTTAAGACTTTCGTCCTTTGAGGCAATTATGCAGACAAAATAGCTCCCATCTGGCCCATTGATGCATGAAATAGGATGCTGTGTATCTTATTAATATCCCCTGATTCCTAGCTCTTTTAGTACACTGTAGTAGATTACAAAATAACAGTTCTTTACTGTTGATAATCAGTAATAGGAGAAATATTAATCAATAAAGTTGGGGAAGGATATATCCTTCCCTGACAGAAAGGATATATCCCCAAAAAAGTCCCTGATCCCCTGCAATCCCCATGGCTGATCTCCTCAAATTCAATGTGAAGTTATATCCACCAGTAGATCTTGAAGAGCTCTTCCTAGTCAGAAATATATGAACAGTAAAAGTAAAATATGATTCAGACAAGATAAGAGTTCCCTGAATCAATTCATATGCCTCAAAGTGGACTAAATCGGACAAACTATTAGGAAGTTATGTCCAAAAATAAATGTTTTTCGTAATGAGCTCCGCCTAGTGGGTAGAATATGAACCCCTAAAGTAGAACATAGTATATAAAAGATAGATATCTTTGAGTGGATTCATATGAACCAAATTTCGACTCAAAGTGAACAACGGTTGAGAAAATACGGCACAAAAACATTTGATGATAAAGCTCCTCCTATATTGGAAACAAAGAACCAACCATTTCCCAAAATCAAGCCGCATCATCCTCGCACTAAGCTCTATGAAGATGTAAATTCTGAAAATGATAAGTGAAACGCTTTTATGAGGTATTGCGTTAACACTACGGATCTGCAAACACGCCAAACCCTGAAGCAGCGACAACAATTTCATAATATCACCAACATTTCAATGATATAACACCAAAGTAGAAATATCAATGGTGGTTCTCCCTTTTAATACAGAACCGACCATAAGGTGCTATGAACAGGAGCTGGTTCTTACCACTGTAGACATCTCACATATGGAAGTTCAATAGGTGAGCAACATAAAGTCTTACAACTTTTCGCAAAAGGCAGTAAAGCAGACAAAAAGGTGATAGTAAAATTAATATCATACACCAATCAGACATTACATTGAAACTTACATTTTGACATTGGAGCCTGACATTTTGTAGCTCCTCCTTTCTGCCACAAAAAAGCTCCGTGATGCATTGTGTGTTTTGACACCTTTCCGCTAAATTCGGAATTAACCTTTTCAGCATTTGTTCTACAGTAGCTTCTCTGTGTGGTCAAACAACAAATGCAGGCCCTAACAATTACATCAATGAGCCTTGAGTTCAGCACTTGTCCTTCCTTAGAGTACTTTGGTAGGCACTGGTAGGCCACCGCAGACTGGAAACAACCAACAAGCTATGTGTTTCTAGAGATACTTTTAGCCACTTGACTAGCCATCACAATCTGGCCTATTACAGAGTCACTAGGTGGTCACTAGTGTGAGAATTGCAGATTCAGATTTTGCCCAACTAAAGTATACTGATTACAGTAAAGAGATTTATTTCTTCTGAGAGGTGTCGGTGTGGACAAAGAAGCAGCAATACCACGACACAGCCGCAATGTCGCCAAAAGGCAGCCTGACCTTCCCAGTGGAATCAAGGCGTTATGCTTTCACAATCAAGCTGCCCTGAAATAACTTCAGCGTGACACTACGGCTACAGGATGTTGGCAGACTATGTAATTGGCTAATTTTCAAAGGGACAGTAACATTTACCTAGTGTAATAAAGTGGTTCAAACCAGGTTCAATACCTATGAGGGATAATCACTAACTGCATAGACTCACACTGAAACCATCAACATTATCCTGCCTCAATATATAAGTCACATATATCTCAATCAACTGCCATTAATAAATGGTCAACTCTAAAAAAAACAGTCACATTCACTCCGGCCATTTTATGCCAACAATAACATAAAATGTAAGTTGCAGTTCAGGGTTCAACCAGCTTTCCTCCCACACTCCAGCGGAGCTGCTAGACATGAACATACAGACACACTGGCAGTAGCAGACCACTGAATCTGGACCCCAATCACACCACAACAGCAGCAACAATCTAAAGCCAGCAATAATTCACGTCTATTTAAGATCCATCAAATCCATTAGACTCACCTGAGCTGTTCATCATCTGAAGACAGTGTCCATCCTCTTTTCTTTATTTAAAAATATCTCAATGACACAGCTTTGATTCCACTCCTTCAGCAGATCATTTCCCACTGATTTGGAGGCCAGTGTTGACAGCTTAGACTGCCCAGTCCTATTTCTACAGAAGCTTTCATTTGTTTAAAGTCAGAAAATGACTGCTGGACAAGGGCAACAGATTTTGGAATTATCCGCCTTCCAAACGCATAATATTGACGTACAGCTTGATAATATAGAAGGACCAGCTGTTTGTTTTCACAGAAGAGGGATTCTCTGGAAAGACCTTAGTATTTGTTTTGACAGCAGTTGGGGAAATCTGATTGGATAAAACAAGTCAACCATGGGGATTAGCAATGAATTAACTTTGATAACTGATGGGAAAAAATAATGTTAAAAATACATGTAGCCTCAATTGATGTGTTTATCATTTATGAAAATAGAATTTTCTGATTCTGACAATGTTTTAGCCAGGAGAGACGGTGTTGCTGGACCTGTCAGCCCAACTCTGATTTAACTTAAACCTTTGGGTACAGAGAGTCTCCCTAACCACCATCAGATGGCCCCCTTTAGTTTGCCAAACGACACTGAGACTTTCAATGGAACGAGTTCAAAGGTCAGATGGGACCAAAGTAGAGCCTTTTAGCAACAAACGTCTTTGATGACTGTGCCGTACCAAGAAAGGAAGCCGTAGAGAAAAGCCCATCATATCCACTGTGAATTCTGGTGGTGGATCTCTGATGTTGTGGGGCTGTTTTTCTTCCAATGGTCCTCGGCATGTTATCAAAAGACATGGTTCGATTGATTCCATCAAATACCAGCAGACACTGGATGAAAACCTAAAAACCTGTCGGCAAACTTAAAGCGGGCCATGGTTGGACCTTCTAGAAGAACAATGATCTGATGTACACCTGATAATTAACCAAAGAATGGTTTAGAGATCACAAAATAAAGGTTTTGCCATGGCCATCCCAGTCACCTGACCTAAACCACACAGAACATCTGGGGGATGTGCTTCAGAGAAGATTCCACAAGCATGGCCCTTAGAGTTGGAGAGTTTGTGTATAGAGGAATGGTCTCATATCTTCTCAATGTGTTCTAAGACCTCGTCACACACTGCAGGAGACTCGGGACTTTTACTGTGGCAAAAGGAGACTGCACAAAATTGTAAATGCAGGATGCCAATAATTTTGGCACACATGTTTAAGGGAAAAATATTTGTTTCGTGTTTAAGAATATAATGTTTTTTCTTTATTCTGTTGCTTGATTTAGAGGCTAGTTTTTTTTGAATATTTAATTAAAGAACAGAAGGACAGAAGTTGTTTATGACAGAAGGGGGCATAAACAACAAAGACAAAATACTTTCATACTTTAATTTCTTTCATTAAGGTTTGAAACAATCTGTGACCTCAATAGTCAGTAAAAGTAACATATTGTGTAACATTGAGAAAAACACTGAAATAAATGTTAAATCATTGTGGTCTGATTTTCTTTAATCACGAACAACGGAAAAATTGCACATTTCAAGTTTAATTATTTTGCTTATTACTTTTTTGCCTCAGAATGCCAAATATTTCTAAAGGCAGCATTAATAAACATCAAACAGACAATAGGCACAAGTGAATGAATAGTGTTTTCTTGTTAGTGTAATTCAAAATTACTACTGCGATGAGAGATTGGACAAAAATATGAATAATTAATAGCTTAAGACTGCGGGGTACTAATAAGATTACCCATAATAAGAATTTCCCTCATGGCTTTTACACTCACCACCATTGTTTGCCCCAGCATCCCTCTTCAGACCGCAAAACATGACAGCAGACATGGACTTATCTGCAACACGGTACCATCCACCGAGGAAAAGAAAGACAGTAGTGGAAGGAGACAGCGGGAGAGATGTGGACTACCGTGCTCTCACGGAGCAGAGTGGCGATGAAAAGAGACGACTGCCGCTTACGTTACAGCCACTCAACCCCCGCGTGAGAGTGATGCACACACTGAGAAGGAGGGAAGAGAGAAAGAGTGTAGGAGGAGAATGAAAGCAGAGTAAGTGAGGGGAGGGGAGAGGCGCAGAAATAAAAGGAAAAATGTAGGAATGCTGAGGGAGGCTTTATTGGAGAATGAAAAATAAAAGAGATTGTAGATGGAGGGAGGGGAGGGAGACTGAAAGTGTTAACGGAGGGAGAGCATAGAGCTGAGTAGTTAAAAGGTGGAATTAGATAAATTTTTTCTCCAAAACTATACACTGACACAAGGTCATTTGACTGTTTTTAGACTAAGTGGAAATGTATCCCAGCTACGTTTGAGCGATTAATTAATTCTTTTTTTTTTTATTAAAAGGATTGTAGACTTGATTCAGATGAATATATGATCCAATTCCTGATGAACAACAATTCTGCAGCATTTTAACTCATAATATAAGCTCCAGCAAAGCAGCACCTGTACTTTTCTCCCTCAGCCAATGACAGCACAGTGCTAGTCATCACATGACTCTGAGGTGTGGGGCGAGAGGACTAGAGGAGAAAAGCTATCTGCTCTCATGGGAAAAAAATACAAATAGAAAAGGTGAAAATAATGCGTTATCAAAAATGGTTGAAAAAAACATTGATGTGACCGTGTTCAGGGTTCCACATTACTTGTGCAAGTGATTTGAATCAACGCTACATTGACATTATGCGAGTCGAGCGATGATAGCGTGAGTAAGAGAGAGAAAGACTTGCAAACTATACTGTGCCGGAAGGTCATTTTCTGAGATGTGGAATTTTGTTGGATTCAGAGAAGTTGATGAAAGTCAAAAACATGCATTACAAGCAATGTCTTGCCATAGTAACAGCTTGTCACCACAAAGGGCTCCCAAAGAGTCACACGAGGGGATTCCTGCCATGCATAAATCCATGCACTCAGTTTACTAAACTTGTTCACTAAAAAGATTGTGGTCCAACTTGTGTAGCACAGGGAGAATCAGGACTGGTTGTTTCTTTCCTCTTTCTACCACTTAATTTTTCCATTGTTTCAGGAAGCTTACTCATGTGTCTCCTCGCTAGCTTCTGCTACAGGTAGGCTGCATGGAGGAGATGTGCAGTACAGCTGCTGGGAGTCAACCCTTTAGTGCCAACATACATTTATCCTGGCTGCATTCAAACTAATAGAGTGAGTTATGATGTAAACTGAATGATGTCCTAGTTTTATAGCACTTTCACATTTCTTCTACTTTGCACTTTGCATAATATATTCTATTTGGTCTGCTGCATTATGATCAAAGTAGGCTCATGATAAATCTGGAAATCTTAAATCACTCTGACCACCAAATTTGACCCCATGTCTTTTCCAATTTTGCCATAGGTGTGTTTAACCTGCAGTAAACACAGATAGCAAAATGAATGAAAAGACATGAAAGACAGTTTTGAACAGCTAAATTAATATTTAAAAGTCCTCAGATGCATGAACATGTATTGATGATCTTTCTTTCAACCGAAGCACAACAAGTCATGATCTGAGCCAAACACTTAATTTTCGTTGTTAGCGCAGGTGCTAGCATTAAGATAGGAACATGCGCGTGTACGAAAAGCTACATGGACTGAGTGCAGATAGCGACATATACCTAACCAATGCAAACTCTAAATGGATCACCATGTGCTACAGCCCCAAAGATAGTGTAGAGAATCTTCAGGAAATTATCCTGATCACTTCAGGTGACCAATAATTCCAGTCACCCTGAAGTGGAACTATTGTCTCTAATATTTATTGTATTTTATGGCATATAGTGAGATTTGACTCACAATTTATCGACAAATGTTAACATACACTTTGAATACAATACACTTGCAGACATAACTCTCTAAGTTCTGTTTATATGGTCGTCTGATTATTAAGTCTGTATGCATCATGAATTTTATGGGCAATAATCATTATCAAAATTACAACATCTTGCAAAGTGATAAAACAAACAAAAAAAAACAACTTATATTTATAAGCATTGTCTAATGCATTTGTTCGTCTCCCCCAAAAGTAAATACAGCTGTTTTAAATTTTTGATTTATAATGAAATTATGATAACACAATGAGATTTTCTTTAATCGATCGACCGCACTATTTTAAGATGTTTATTTGACTGAATGAAACACGACATTTACAGGGGTCACAGGGAGCATTTCGGCCTGATACAACGCACAAGGTTCTGACATAGGTCTGTGTTCAATGACTTCATTTTACGTATGAATCAAAATGCAGAAAGATGATACCAAATTATAGAAACATGTGGATAAGGGCTATCTTTCAGCTGCTTGGTTCTGAACTGTGTGGTTTTGGTGAGCTGTTAGAATTAAAGATTTTCTTGGCCCAGCACAGATTTTTATAGTCTGACGGACTGAATGTCATAAGGAGAATCTCGAAATATTTTCTTCTCTTGAGGCTTTACATCGTCAAGACGCAAAAATGATAGCAAACAAACCTTTTTCAGCCTCGGAGCTTTCAAACAATTGTTGTACAGTTGTAAATAGCAAAGACGGGCTGGAGGGGCCGGACTGGTCGTTAAGTATCGGCACTCATGTCATGTGTGAGGATCTGACTTTACAGTGTGAGCACAGCAATCATGAGCTTCCGCAAATGTTTGATTGCTACGGTGCAAGTTGAAATCAAACGGCCACGGCTCTAAAGTTGTAGACTGTAAGTCCAGCTTCAGAGGAGAATTTGAGATTAGTTGTGTAACATAAACAAATGATAGACGTAGCAAGGGGCTACCTTACAGTGAAAAAACTAGAGTGGATGAGGTATTGGTTGGGGAGATTCAGTCAACCTGGACTGTATGTTTTAACTGGAGGCGAGATTTTAGCTGTCAGTTTAATATATGTCAACAGTGGTATGTAAGCTTAATTGAGCCTAAAAGGCTCCAATGTTACTGTTGTTTGGCAGCACCATCAACTGCTCTGGGAGGTTTCTTCCTTTCGCTGAATTGTTCTAGCTCAGAAAGTACTCATGTAATCAAAATTTTTCCACAAGCAGGTGAAAAGACAATCATTTCCGGGACAGACAGAAGCATAGCCATTGCAAGACTCCACGGAGGCCACATTCAACATTGTGACCTACTGCTGACAGACTTAAGTTGAAAAAAACCCTGAAAAATCCTGGGATAAATCACAAAATTTCCACCAGTGGAGATTACCAGATTTAACCTTTCTGTCAATTTAGGCATCTGAACCAAGGTAGATTCCCTCATCCATTTGGAAGATTTCATCAATAACTGCTACGGCTCCTCCTCTGCAGACATGTCTTCGACCCCAGCAACACCGTAAGATGACAACAATCCAGCCAAAAAATAGAAGGATTACACTACGTACACCGGATAGTTTTAAACAGACGTAATAGAGAAGTGTTCTGAGATCAATCAACAATAAGCTGGATCCACTAATGTTGCTGCATTCCAACATAAAATAAATTCAAGCCAGCATTAACTTTGCCCATAAAAAGATTAGACAGCTGTTATCAGAAAATAGAACAAACAGACAAATATACTGGCGGAGGCAAACAGAAAGAGACGATGCCAGAAATATGTGCAACAACCTAATATTTTCATGAATACCGAAAAACGGCCCAAAAGAAGGTCGAGAAACCTTCATGAAAAACCTATCCACAGACTTGGTGGTCCCTCAATTTAAAAAAAAACCCTGCCCCATCAATGCCAGACAGAACCACGATAAACATAAAGACCTCATTAAAGGCAGAGCTAGGGAGCTGAGAGGACCGAACTCAGGAACAACGACCAGTTGTTGTTCACTGTGCCTGGGTCGAGAAGAGAAGATATAGTATTACCTTACGCATCCTCCTCATATTTAAACTAATGCCATCTCTCTGACCCTGTTTAGATTGGGTTTTAAAATGTGTTGGTGCGTGGTTTTAAAGAGCTGCAAACACCACACGCACACACACAAATACACACACAAGCACACTGACTCACTCACACAAACTCACCTAATACACAAACACTTCCTTCTGTGTTTACACACTTGTTATTCCCTCCCTCCCCTTATTCTGTTTACGTAATGTATATGTCTGTCATTAGGGCCTGAGTATGAACACATGCCGGACCCTATTGTAATGCAAGACGTTCAATATGATTCTTATTATTTAGGGTTCCTAAATAATTACAATAATATAGCATAGTCGAGCACTGAGAGAACAAAGAAGCTATTCTTCCTGGAAGGATTATTATTATTTATCAGGGCCTGAGCACCAACAGTGTGAGGACCTTATTGTAATGTAAGGCATTCTTCTAAAGCACATAGCAGGATAAGGTCTAATATTTAAAATAAGAGTAAACAGTTTCTCCGATTCTAACACTGACTTTTGTTTTTCTGCTTCTAACACTGACTTTTGTATATTCATCCAATAAAATATATATCTTATCTTATCTCTTATCTTATATGCTTTTTGCCTATTTCTTTTTTACAAAGCATCATTTGCTGCATATCTAAAAAGTCACACTGGGTGTGAAAGATTCTAATTGAATTGGCTGTTTACACAACTAACTTTTGAGTTAAGTGGATAAAATGGTTAACCTTTGTTGGGATTTTTTTTTTTTTGTGAACATGACAGCAGCGTTTAGGGTGCCTGAAAAGGCAAACCTTTGAAACCAGGTTCCAGAGGGTAATCTTTTGAAAATGCTACATTTGCAAATGTAAATTGGCAAGATGCAAGGCTTATGAAGAGGATGACATGGTCCCAGTTAACGCATTGCTATGGACTTTCAGCAGCATAATTAGGACAACAAATAGTGGACTATTATGAGTTTTTTATTAATGCTTTATAGTCTAATGTAACTCTGGGTAACAATCCCCTTTCATTATTCGTTCACACAAAAATAACTCTTTGAGGTCACATTTCCCATCATCTATTTGTTTACCTACTCACCTCTCTGTATATGAAGGCATTGGTGCACAGGCGCTTGGTGAACTTACAACACCAACTATTCGCCTGGCATACAATTTTTCGATCATTTCTGTAGACCCATGTGCACAAGGATCATTTTCAAGTATGAACACAGAACATTATTAAGATGTGAAGGAAAAACTTTGATGTCCTCGTCATATGAATCAAACTTATTTTACTCAATGAATGTATTCATATACTGTACTTGCTAGGAAATACAGACAAAAATTATTGATTTCAACACATGATAACATGCTTCACTTCTCAAAGGCTTGTTGTTGCCGTTGCCAAAAAAGTTTTTCAGGACACAATTTGTACCAGAAAAAGCTGTCAAATAGAATTGGAAATACACTGATCAGCT
This sequence comes from Lophius piscatorius, assembly GCA_009660295.1. Lineage (NCBI taxonomy): Eukaryota > Metazoa > Chordata > Actinopteri > Lophiiformes > Lophiidae > Lophius > Lophius piscatorius. Next base: position 26,073 of record VRLP01002784.1, on the reverse strand, counting down.
TTAAAATCATCTGCCTGTTGCTCAGTTAGTATAGCGGTTGTCCCCTTATCTGAAGGTGTGTGTTCCGAACCCCGGCCCCTGCAGGCCACATGTTGAAGTGTCCTTGAGCAAGATACTGAACTCCAAGTTGTTCCCAATGGCTGTTCCATTGGTCTGTGAATGATGGTGTGAATGGTTAGCACTCCTGATGAGCATTGGGCGCCTTGCATGGCAGCCTCTATCATCACTGTATGAATGTTAGTGTGAATGGATGAATGCTGGCTCGCATTGCAGAAGCACATTGAATGGTCAAGCAGACTAGAAAAGCGCTAAATAAGTACAGTCCATTTACCATTTACGTCCTTAAACCACTTTAGTAGGTACTCACCACTGGAGACTACAAACATCCAACAAATGGTGCAGCTCTTGAAATACTCAGTCAAACCAAGTCATCTATATATATATATATATATATATATATATATATATACAAATATATATATTTATTATCAAAATTCCCTAGGTCAGTAACTAATGATAATTTTGATCAAACGATTAATCTATCGATTATTGAAACGATAAATCGACTAATCGGACAATTAATGGTTAAATCAAGGTTTACTTTCAGCAATGATGTGAAACATATCCATGACTAATGTAACGTGTATGATTTTAACGTTGGGGCATATTTGTAACGCAAAAAGTATCATCATGATTTAATCATAGTGCAAATATTACAGTTTACAACAGTTTTGCCTGTCGTGAAAGATAAATGCTCCCACACCTTGTATGTTTTCTGTCACTAAGGTGTTGCCATGGCGCTAATGTTTACTTCTTTCTTATTATGCAGTGTCAGATGCAGTGTCTGATGATGTCAATGACTGATCAACTATTAAATATGTCGACAACTAATTTCATAATCAATTTTTTGTAAATTAGGTTGATTATTCGTTACAGCCCGAGTCATCTAGCAATCACAATTTGGACCTTGTAGAACACACTCAGATCCTTATGTTGCCCATTTTTCCATCTTCCGAAACATCCACTTGAGGATTAAATGCTCACTTGCTGCCTAAAATAGCCCAATATTAATTCAGTGATAGAGAAAACAAATAGCAACCAGAGAATTTTATATTGTTCAATCAACTGTTTCACCCTTATGTCAGGAACTTATTTGACATTTGATACTTAAATTTTGGGTTATGCAAGTGGTCTATTAGAATACCTCGGAAACAAATTTTTGTAGTAGCCCTTGTAGATTTGTCCTGAGGTGTTTTTATAGAACACATCACTTCTTCCTGTGTTCCAAAATTGGTAAAACATCATATTTCGCTGGTTACAGTTTATTTTCTAAATGCATTTTCCTCTACTATCTTTCTTAAAATAAAATAATTGTTTATTCCATATAGTTTACCATATAATCTAAGGAACACAGAGTATCCCCTTTTTCCATCTCTAGATTTTCTAAAGTAATTAATATTACTTCACATTTAAAGCTTCATCTGATTGGAAGAAATTGCCCTATTTTGCACATATACGGTGTATACAGTATAAATATGGGTGTAGGAGTAGGTAGGAGTAGCTTTTTTCTGTGTATGTATGAATGCATGTGATTGTTGGCATGTGAAAATTCCACTGAAAACAAGATGGTTGATCTTAAAAGATTTATCCTTCTATTAAACTATACCTATGCTGTTGTCCAAGTCAGCTAGGACAAGTCCCCAATACCTTTTTTTGTATAAGCAAATATATTATTGTATTTAATGTGAATTTATTTCATCATTATTTTTAGTGAAAGAAAAAAAAAGTAGGTGAGTGACTAGAATATGAACTATTCTATTAAAATATAGGTAAAATATGATATATACAACGTAGATCTCCTTGAGTCGATTCATATGTACCAAATTTGAACTAAACTGAACCAATGGTTGAGAAATTATGGTTCAAAAACTTTTGGAGGTGAATGTCCTCCTAGTGTGAGAAATATACAACTGCCTTTCCCCAAAATCAATCCATAAATTCCCCCTCGCCGGCAGGTGGATAAGCCGGCGAGTGGGGACAGATTTCCATTCTCTGTTCCGTCCAATAGATGGATTGGACGGTTTTCTTTTTCTCCTTTGTTGTTAATGGTTCATTACCGACATAGGCAAGCCGTCATTATGACTCCATGACGTTGTTCGGAAAGTTTGGTACTTTTGACGATGCTGTGTGAAATCGAACCAAACCAAATGAAAAGGCAGAAATGTTGTAATTTCATCCCCCACATCGAACCAAGTCTCCCGGACTACAATGTGTGAAAATAACCTTAGAAAATTGAAATCAATCAAATATGAACAGTTTGACTCTTCTCCTTTGATTTTTCGCCTCTCGTCTCCAATATTATTTCTGAGTCTTTCTTTTCCCTCCAGCCATCTAAACCTCATTTTTCATTTTGTTTCTCTTCCCTCTCCGCTTAACCAGCTAGATGTTTCAAGTCCATTTTCCTCCCACATTGTCTCCAATCATCAACCCAGGTTACAGACCACTGTACTTCTACTGCCGGTCCAAAGCCCAGATAAATGGGGAGGGTTGTGTCAGGAAGGGTATCCGTCCCAAAAAAATTTCCAAACCAGATTGGTTGGGGCCCAGGTTAACAAAAACCATCACTTTTACAGTTGGCCAACAGGGTTCAGGCCCTTTGGATGGAAACCAGATCCGATGTGGCAACCTCCGAAAGGGAACAGCCGAAAGACAAAGAAGTGTCTAAAATCATCAAAGCAACAAAGCAAAAACACACATAGACCAAATACATGAAGTTCTGTCCTGCTTGCAAAGATACGTACAAGCGCACACACGAATACACACAAATACACAAACACACTGTCTGCTGGCTTGTTTATGGGGCAAAGACACTAATAACCCTTGTTAGTCTAATACTCTGCCTCTTTCTCTCCCTAACGGTCAGTTCATCATTCAGGTTGCTCACCGTACATTGCCTGACCTAGATTCATTCAACTGTTATACATCGGCAGAGGTTGTGAGTCACACTGCTGCATCTCGTCTCGCTACAAATCACTCACAACAGTTGATGCCAGCAGCATGCAACCATATCTAGATTTCGTGCCTATTTGTGTATTCAAATGTTTACTTGTTTGTTGAATTTCATGATGAAAATAATGCAAGCCTCGCTCCCACAATAATAGCCTCATTAATACAATCGTTGATACATGAATGCAAAAATTATGTAAGTACTTTGAAGTGAACCTTAAACCCTAAGAATACAAGTAAAAACCTCATGCCCAACGAAAAGGAACCCTCACATTCTATTCTTTAAAATAGAATTTGATATTTCATAATCCTTTTTTGAATAAGACCTTCCACACTGTTACCAGCACAAGGTTCAAACCAATATGAGTGATGGTATGGATGGTTTTAGTGCCCATGGCATTGGCAACTTGCATATCTTTGAAGGCCAATGCTTTTTAATTAATATTCTATTATTAATTCAATTAATGGAGCAGTATCTGTAATCAAGACTGTCTCTGTTTCGGGATCATCTCCACTTATTCCAGTCAAACATGAGGGATCATTCTGTTGCCTTAATGCAGCGTAGCTTCAGAGTCCAGGCGGTAGACTGGCCTGCTGCTCCAGAACTGTTCTCCCATTGAAAATATGTGGCATTTTATGAAGTTCCAACACCCAAAAATGGAGACCTCACACTGTTGAGGAACTGAGGTCATATATTAAATCATAATGGGACAGAGTTCCACTTTGAAAAAGTCACCAGTTCCTGTCCTCTACTCCCAAAATGGTGTTGATTAAAGAAAAGGTATTTTATTTTTATATTGGTAGACACACCAATGCTCTAACTCAATATCAAATTTAAAATTTGGTGTGTATTGGTAGAGGTTCATGATTATGCCAACACTTAATAGAATTATGTTAATATTTGATATTTTACATTATGTTTCAACTACTTTGTTGTTTGGGATAAAAATAATTGTCATCAGTTTATTAGAATGTTTTCTTTATCAGCCAATCCTTCATTTTATTATTTATCCCCAACAATGATGAGGACTACCTTAATCTGTCTCTAGGTACCACTGACAGTAGGTAATTTACAGGAAAATGTCAAGTTTTCACGCTGATTAGCTAAAAATGTGTGTAAAATATTTCCGAATCAATTTGTTACTTTAATGTAGGGCCTGAATTAGACAACGTAGGTGCTGGTATCCTAATACAACAATTGCCCAATCATTGAACGTGTCTTGCATCTTATACAACTAATTATATCTCCAAAAAGTCGGGGATATTATTAAGGAATGATAATCACTCGACCGCGAACACATTTGCTGGAAATACATTGTGTTAAAACGATCAAACTGCTATGTCATGGATCATTTTCAAATTTTAAACCCCCATAGACCTCATTGCGGGGAAAAACTGGACTGATTTATAGAAGGGTCGGTTGTATAGTTCCGACTCTAGGGGGAGCTTTACCTCCAAAAGCTTTGGAGGTAGGGGGACATTTTTCTTAAGTTAGAGTGTACAGCGCAGGGGATTCGGGAATTTTTGGGGATAAACCCTTGCTGTCGGACACAACAGCGTAGGCCTAGTTATTACAGGCGAATTGTATATCAATTCAAATGTTATGGTTCACAGCACTGCAACCAACACAGCCTATGAATAAGTATACATGATCTCCCTCTCCGAACCTATATGTTTTCTAAAAAAACATCTGATCCTCGCGCTCCCTGACGGGACCAGTCAGGCTCTGGTCGGGTATTCACAATCTAATAAATTTGATGTGACAAGATTGAATGACACACTACTGCACAAAGTGAACAGACCTCAGGTCTCCACTAGAGAGACATAAGCATTATGGAACTATCTGACGATCAGAATGTGTAAGGATAGATACACCTAGATAGACCTGAAGTCTGACAGGTGTGGGATTCCTCTCTACTGAATGCAGCCTTTCTGCTCTTATACTAGAAGTATGGCGCCCACTTTAAAAGCTTAATTGACCCACAGGTTGACATTGTAATTGAAATGACTTGCAGCATGAGCGACAGAAAACCGTTCAGCAAAAATCTTACCTTTTTTTATTGATGGGTGTTACCACTCTAGGCAAAATTATGAACAATTACATCATCTCACCAATTCTAACTAGCACCTAGATACAAATTCCAACACAGTGCAAATAGTCACTGCAATACTAGTGTGTTCAAAGTAGCAATAATAATTAAATCATGCCTGACTTAATATGCAGCAATGATGCAGATCCATATACAGATAACACAACAGAAAGGTCTGCAATATAACTATAATATGACTAGTTCCAAATTCTTTACAGCAGGGTAATGAAAGCACGTACATATATTCCACCAATAATCCAATAAGAGTTACTCAACCTATACAAGCGAGGTTGAGGGACGACTGCTCTACCCATTGCGCTAAAGCCACCCTATGCAACACTTTAAAAACACTCCCTGGATGTATATATATATATCATAAAAACAAATCCCTCCAGTTTTGGAATGCTCTGTCTGCAGATAGTTGTTTAAATTACTGCACTAATCATTTTCCTCACATGGAAACAGTCGAAATCAGTTTCAAAGAGCCGCACTACCATTAGCTCTTGAAAGTTTGGGGCAGGGAGATGAATTCAAGCACAGCATAATTGACAGATTTCTCACGAATTCATTATGTTGTCAGAACTCATTTTAAAAACTCAATAGCTGCACTTCAAATGAAAAAAATAAAAAAGGGTAGTAATTCACAGCCCTTGCCAAAGCGCCGAGTGCAAGGTACTGGCAGAACAAAACTTAGAGGTGTTACACCAGCAAAACCGTACTACACCATGCTGTAAGTAAAGCTCCAATGAATGGCAACCGATATGAGGCTTCCTTCCTTAATCACAGCATCATACAAGATGCAGTTCCAAAGTTGAGGATAAAGGAGTCCGATCCAAACAAACAATGTCAGATGAAATATAATACTTTTATATACGATTTTGCAAGAGAACTTTGACAAACAAACTTTGCTTGACTAAGTTTGCAGAGACACAAGAAAAATGAATAAAAAAAGTGAAAGACCAGAAAATCTGCAGGGAGTACACAATTGGGTACCACAAGGAGAGAACGAAATAACACAGAAGGGCACACATAACTTAGCTATTTCCCGTTTCAGGACACACATTCTGTGAAAGCTGTATTTGCAGCCAAATGACAGGGCAAAATGGAAACAGATGATCCGCTTTAACGACTCCTGAAAACCCTATCTCATGATTCAACGTGCAGGTAAAGCAGCCAGTGATAAGTTAAGAGGCAGAAGTGAAGCGTCTCAATTTATTATAATAATAGGATAGGATCATCCCTCAATCGAGACCTTGCGGTTTGATCCCTGCTCTGACGCTTTGTACCATGGGGTCCTGTAGCCAAACCCTAATAACCCAGCTCCCCAGGCGCATACAGGGGCTGCTCAGAGCTCCCTCAGGGATGGGTCAAATGCAGAGAAGAAATTTCTGAATGTTATACTTGTATGATTGTTGGATCAATTACGCATAAATTATTATTTTAATGATTACAATAATTCATACAAAATAATAATAATAATAATAATAATAATAATACTTTGAAATTTGAATTTTATTTTAAAAGATAAATATTATTACTGGTACCATTATTAAAGTTATAACGCAACTTTGACTAAAACTACTACGACCAAATTTCATTGCAACTACTTTTCTATTGGCTGGATACAGGATACAGAGGAACAAGCATGTTTTAATTGTCACATCAAATTATACACCAAGTTAGATGTCAGGAAACTGATTCTCTACATTTCACCCATCCCTTTGGGGCAGTGGCCATCCAAGCACAGGAAACAGGGAGCAAATGTCTGTATTTTGCATGGGGACATGTAGACTTTCAACATGTAGACTGGAGGGGCTTGATCAAACCACCAACCTTATGATAGAAGGACAATTGCTTTCCCCCCTGAGCCACAGCCAGAAAATATACTCATTCAAAGAGACACAGATCCTAAATTTCCCCCAGATAAATAAAAAATATCTCTGTCCATCCATCAAGGTGTGAACAATAAGGGAGCAACACAGGAGGTGCCAAGAATCAGTTGGGTTAGGAATTGCAGTGACTTTTGGCATTGCAATAATTGGTGATGTATTGCGGTACCCATTGTAATATATTGCAAAATATATTCTGCACAGGGAAGGAACAAAATACACCAAGGGGCCTATACTTTCACAGTAAAGCAGGAAAATAAAACTCATCCAAAGTATGGCATCTATTTAATCTATTTAATCTTGTATCTGGCACAGACTAAAACATCATGTATACAGCTGACATATAAACTCTGATCTTTCAACAAATAACCTAAAAAAAGCAACAAAAAATGTATTGAACTCCTCTGCTTTGTTAAAAACAGTATAATGAGTGTTGCTGTGTACAGGCTGTCTGACCAGCCTCAAGACACAGATAACACAGTTTTGTTCTTATTTTGTAGTTTTTTAGTTGTGCTGTGAGGCTCTGATTTTTTTTCAAACTGGTTTTATTCACATTCATAACATGTATTTGGGCAGTTTTTTATAAATTACAAACCTGGAATACAAATGCTTGCTCGGATGCAAAACTTTGAAATGTCACATTGATTCTGGAAATCTAGAGGAAACATTTCACAAATTTTGTTCATCCTTTTTACATGACACCCTTTCAGAGTCTTCAAAATCTCAATTCAACTATGTCTAAAATGTATTTTTGAAATAAACATTCTGTTCCCCTTGGACAACCAATACACAAACATCCCATTCACATGACACACGGTCATTGAGGGAAAACGGTGTAACTGTGATGGTGGGAAACCTGAAACTGCAAGAAAGCACACTAACACTCCATCCGGCTGGAATGGATGAAAGGCAGCCATCAGTTGTTCCCTCTACAGATGCTATTTTCCAAGTCAGGATACAAAATCTCAACTTGCACCAATATGTTTTCGAAAATGACCTAATTGTAGCAGAATTGTGATGGCTAGATGACTGGGTCATAGTATTTCCAAAACTTCAGGTGTCGTTGGATGTTCCTGGTCTGTAGTAGTTATTAGTTATTACCTATGGAAATTATCTAAGGAAGGACAACTGGCCACCAAACGAACATTGAAGCATGTACAGAGTAAAGTCAAGTGTCAGAACACAGAGAAGATTATAAATCTGTTTTGGCAGTAAAAGACAAACCCTAACAATATGAGATAGGTGGTTCAAATGTTATTGCTGATCCATTTATACTGCCCACTCATCTAATAAGTCAAATATTGATTTAACATGGGGTTAGGGCGGTGGCAGAGGAAAAAAGTTAAAGAGACTTGGTGGTGGAATAAGGAGGTTCAGGAGAGTATACGCAGGAAAAGGTTAGCGAATAAGAAGTGGGGTAGCACGATAGATGAAAAAAAGTCAGTGGGCATACAAGGAGATGCGTAAGGTGAAGGGTGAGGTAGCAAATTCTAAACAAGAAGCCTATGATGAGCTCTATGAGAAGTTGGACACTGAGGAAGGAGAAAAGGACTTGTACAGACTAGCAAGACACTTGGATCAAGATGGGAAGGATGTGCATCGGGTAAGGCTGATTAAGGATAGAGATATAAATTAACTAACAAATGAGGAGATTGTGAGGACAAGATGGAAGAAGTGCTTTGAAGAAATAATGAACGAGAATAATGAGAGAGACAAAAGGGCGGAAGATGTGGGAATAACAAAACAGGAAGTTCAAAGGATGGGTAAGGATGAAGTGTCTCTCAAATAGGATGCCTTGAATAAGATGATAAATGGAAAGTTGGTTGGTCTTGATACACCGGTGGAGGTATGGAGGTCTAGGAGGAAGGCAGTGGAGTATTCAACAAGATCGTTCAACAATATCTCAGTGAGTGACAGGATGCCTGAGGAATGGAGGAAGGGTATACTGCTTTCGGATTTTCAAAAACAGGGGTGAAGTGAAGATCTGTAGCAACTACAATGGTATAACGGAGTTTTTATGGACTATGATTTTGATGTTTGCAGTATACATTGTATTCTGTAGTAAGAGCAGGGAGCTGGTAGTGGAAAACTTGGAGAGATGGAGGTACGCAATGAGGAGAAGAGTAATGAACGTTAGTCGCAGCAAGACAGAATATATCTGTTTAAATGAAAAGTAAGCAGGTGGAACGGTGAGGAAGAAATAGAGCTGGGGTAGGTGCAGGAGTTTAATGACTTGGGTCAAATGTTCAGAGGAACAGGGAGTGTGGAAAGGAGGGGCATTAGTAAATGCAGGCAAGGTCGACTTCAAGTGATAATTTAATTTGATGAGGCAAAAAGGTTATTCAATACCTAAATCACCAGCATTTAAAAGTATTTACCTCCTGAACTTATTGGCTGGTTGCTCCATCTTTAGCAGCAACAGTTCTAACCTTAGGTCTCCAATAACATGATTATTCTCTAAACATCATTGTGGTTGAATTTCGGCCCACTTCTCTTCGTAGAACTGCTTAAATAGAGGGTATTTGATCATGAAATGCTACTTTCAGGACAAACCACAGAATGTCAATGGGCTTCTATCACATCCATTGCTCCCCCTCCCAGCTAGGAGGGAGTTCCTCCTTTATCTTCTTCTGATTGCAGGAATGGGATCTGGTGTGCAGGAGTTCATGATAAGCTCTAACTAATGCTAATCAAGTCTTCTACTTATACTGGCCTCCAGCACGCCATTAAATGGTAAACACTGATACAGTCAATCCAGAGGAAGTTTGAAACATCCTTATAAGAATACTATTGAATATGAAAAAAAAAATATTTTCTCCCTCTGCTGGTCATATCCCTCTTTTGATTCCTGCCATCAATCACTCCTGCAGACCAGGCTAACTTGCACTCTGGATTCTCCTGCTTTCTTGGCTAACCACTGGACTTGGAAACGTATGAGATTGGGTTACTCACTTGGAAGTCACTGGACGAACTCTGGAACTCAGATGTTAACTATAACTTATTGATTGTACTTTTGGTTATTGAAGGCTGAAGGATATTTCTAAATCTCATTAGCTGTTTAGAGAACTTGAGATAATTTTAGCTTCAATGACATGTTTTAATTTTTTGGGAACATTTGTTATTTGAATTCTGCACCCGTTCTGGAAGAGCAAAGTAAAGTCTTATTTAAAACCTGATCAGTTTCAACGTTTGTGTTCCACATCTTGGCTTCTCTCTACATTTATATGCATAGCAGGTTTAGTACGAGACTTTGACTAGGCCACTCCAAAACTTCAACTTTATTCCTTTTGATCCATTCAGAGGTCGGCAAACTTTTCTCTTTGGGTTCTTTGTCTTGCCTGTTGACCAAATTAAGCTTGAGCTTCAAATGACAGATTGATGACCTGGCATTCTCCCTCAGAAAATTACACTGTCATTTCCATGCTTGTCCCTAGGTCAATTTCTTTAGGTGGAATGCTGTGTTTGGTTTAAGCAAGATGTAATGGGACCTCTATCTTCCAAACAGTTAAATTTCTTAGTCCATAGAACATTATCCCAAAACCTCATTAAGGTGTGTTGTGGTGAAATTCAGATGACCGTTAATGTTCTTCTGGGTAAGCAGTGGCTTTCTCCCGGTGACTCGCCAACATTTTTTTAGGCAGTGAACCATGAACACTGAACTGTCCTGTGGCCGGGCAGGCCTGCATATCCATGGATATTTTATTTAGCTCTTCTGTGACTTCCTGAATGCACTTCTGCCATTCTTTGGGAGGTACTTTGGAAAGCGGACTGATGGAATTTTTAACTCTTCTAGAAGTTCCTTTTAATTTGGCATGCCATTCAACTAGTGCTAAACGAGCCTCCTTCGTGTGTAATGGTCGATTTAAAGTTAGAATACAATTGAACAGGGATGATCATAATGTTGCTGTTTTGAGTCCAGCAGCATCCAATTATTAGTGGGAGAATACTTTACAAACAGTCCTAGCTGGTATTAGATAACATTTGTGGTTCAATTAATAAAACTCTGTTTTAAATTTTTTTATTTTGAAATGTTGAATACTAACAGACACAACTATTTAACATTATTAACTTTTCTGTTAGATGGGACGTTGGCATAATGGTTAGCGCTGCTGCCTCACAGCTAGAAGGTACTGGGTTCGAATCCATATCCGCTTACCTTTCTGTGTGGAGTTTGCTTGTTCTCCCTGTGTCTGTGTGGGTTCACTTCAGCTTCCTCCAACAGTCCAAAAACATGCAATATTGGTGACATTAAATTGCCTGTAGGAGTGTGCGTGGTTATATGGCTCTATGTGTCGGCCCTGCGATGGGTTGGTGACTTGGCCTGGGTGTACCCCATATCTCACCTGATGTCAGCTGGGATAGGCTCCACCCCCTCCCTGTGACCCTGAACAGGATAAGCAGTAGATATTGAATGAATGAATGAACGAATTTTTCTGTTCATGTTTGAAAGCTGGATTGTATGGTTTTTCATAGATAAACATCAGGATCGTTGTGATCCCCAGTCATTTTCTGGTTGCGATAAACATCTGTGGAATTTCATTGAATTGTGTCCAGCCTTTTCGAAGATATGTTAATAGACTGTTATGCAAATAAGATATGTAAATAGACTGTCCGTCTGTTACATCAAGATGGACAGACGGACTTGGGTATCGTTTTTATGTCCCCTTTGATTGGGAAAGAAAAATACTAAAAACAAGGTTAAAAAATGGACTTAAAAGAAATTTGTGGAAGTGCTCTTCATAAAGCAATCTAAATAAATAGTCCTATGCTGTCGTCCACGACAGCTAGAGTATATCTTCTGAAAAATCCCCATTCCCTGCATTGTATAGGCAATCCCCCTGATTGAGTCCACAAATTAAAGGTGAAGTTATGGCCAGGAAATTAGTGTCAGATCTATATTACTGACATTTCACAAAATAACTCCAGTTCTTCTTCTGCACTAAGGTATATGTCGGTATAAAAGGTGAAAATTATCCATGAAATAATTTTTGAGTTCTGTCTGGACAACAGTGTTTTTTACAAAGAAAGCTACGCCTAGCCAGCAAAATATAGACTACTAGATTAAAAAATTGATATATACAGAAAGATGTCCTTGGGTTGATCATATGCACCAAATTTGAACTGAATGGACCAACAGTTGAGAAATTATGGCCTGGAAGGAGTTTTCCTTGTGTCAGATCATTACACCTGACCTTTCCCCGTAGTGCCGGAAATATACAACCAAACTTTCCAAATCACTCCATTTCTTCTTCGCACTAAATTGTATGTTCGTACTCAATGTGAAAATGATCTATGAAAGGATCTAGTTAAGAGTTATGACCTTAACATAAGGGATATGCCGCGGACTCAGCGATGATTCCATAATATTCCTGACTTTTCTGGGATATAATGAAATAAGTGAATATAAACTGAGCCATGAGGAATTAACAAGGAGATATAGGGTCAAACACAAAATATGGTTAAAAGAAGTTCAACGCATCTGATAAACGCGTGTATGTGTTTTCTATGTGTGCGTCCATCTTATCCTCTCTGCATGAATTTATCTATGAGTGATTAAGTGTGGCGTTTGCTAATATTTTGTGTACAAGCTGTGAGAGTACATGTGCAGCAGTGCATTGCATCATAAGTGTGTATTTTGAAAGGTTTCCTGAGGGGTCTTTAAACAAAAAAAAAGATGTAGGGGAGAAAGGCAGAGGTGGAAGCATGCAAAATAACCATTCAGATATATGAGTCATGTCTGCTGCACACACATCTTGATACACTAGGATTAAATTAAACTGCATGTGACACAAGGTTTTAGTTTCTCTTGCTCTCCATTTCCCTTCTCTTTCCCGTCGTTCTGTTGGTTTCAAGTGGAAATGAGTCCACTCTGAGGATTATGGATAGAAACCTTAATATAGCCTCTGTTCAGGACACACAAAAAAAACAAACATGGAATGATGCTTTGTATACACTCAGCTCATACTCACAGTTTATTATCAACATTTTGGTAAAGTTGCCAAGAGTATGTTTTTAGTCATTTTACTCTTGACTCACTCAACCGGTTTAATGATTCAGAACATGTCTGGCCTGCTGATGTCACTTTGAGAATTAAGTGAGGTCAGGGAACATATTTTGAATGACATATTTATGCTGAACCACACCTGGCGCCAAGCCAGCAAACGTTGATCAGAGACTAATAACTAAAATGCAACATTTGTTGAAAATAAAGTATTCCGGCATGTATCAATGTGGTCAACATCCTTTCAGAGGACCAATAACTGACTAGTATTCTTTCATCATTTGACTAATTTATTTATCTTTATTTTATTTATGTATTCATTTATGTATTCATTTTAAAAAAAGTTTTGTAATTTTTGTTTTTGGTGTTTTTTTTAAGGGGAAAAAAAAGAGGGGGGCGGGGGGTTCATTTTTCTATGGGATAGGGGCTGATAGTAATTTTCCAGCACACTGTGACATTGTCTCCAATGTTACCCATTGTACTCTGCTGGTGATTAATCAATACGAAAAAGTTGAAAAGAAACATTCAGTTTTTATCATCCACTGGTAGCATTGCAGTGAGGGTAGAAAAAAAAAAGCTTTGTCCCCAGGTACAATGCTGGTTGTATTGAAGGGGTGTGGTGGAGTTATTTCAAAGTATACAGTAGCGCAAGCAACTGCTTCTCGCTGCCTCTTAAATGACTGTGAAGAATGAATTTTGCATAACCAAATAAATGACATAGCCTAATGTGAAGCCACGTTTGTTCTTTTTAATTATCATAGTAAACAGCTCTTAGTGCAAACTTATGTACTGCAAAGCCAGTCTGCCTATGGGTACAAACAAAGTCACCTGAGCCTGAGTCCAATGTCTTCACTCACATCATCAGAACAGAAGCCGTCACCAGTCTGCTTCCCTACAAATACTTCAACAGAACAGAGAACCAGGACACTGCTGTGAGAGACTAAAATAAATTCCGCATTGGATGATGCTGACATTTTGCATTTCCTTTAGCAGCTTGCCAGGTGTTTTCAGCAGCTGCACAGTGGCGCATGATAAGAACATTTAGCTGTGTTATATGGGAAATAAAAACAGATGTAAAATGTACATGTAATGCTATGTAAAATGTAAAATTGTGTAATGTATATTATTCAATTAGTATAAAAAATGTCTAAATAAAGTTTAAATACACTTATTAATATTTATTATGAACAGCAATACAGCACACATCTTCATTCTCGGTTTATCTTCATTTTCCTAGAGCTCCACAAAATCCCTTCTCTGAGTCTTTAACTCCCCCTGCTGTGCATCTTCATTCAATCACTCAGCACCGCTGGACACAAATGAGGACAGATGGAGACTACAGAAGTCGCTAACAACAGCACAAGAGAGACGAGAGTCAAATAGAAAAGGTGACACTGGATTGAAAAATCTGTCTGCATTGCACCAACAACATCTGCTAGGACTCATTCCAAAATAGGGTTGGAACTGTAAAAAAAAAAAAAGGGAGAAAAAAGAGTTGCTTCACCAACCATAATATAATTCAGGGACAGCCAGATATGTAATCGAATAAGGGGCAGCTTGAAGCTACTTAGCCCCCAAGGAGCGCCGACTACTCAAGGGTTGTACGTAAGAACTTAATATTAGGGAGAGAGTCGCTCGTTTAGATATCTCAAGTACTTAAGAAAGGAAAATTTACTTTATTTATATGGCACCTGTTTTGTCCAACCAACCACTCAAAGGGCTTTACAACAAGAGCCAACTTTAATCTATTATCTAAAAATACAATTTATGTTACTGTTCAGTACACCACGTTCATTACTCTACTAAGTGATTATTTGATTATTAAAGTTATATTAACACCAGACCACTTGTAGATGAAAAACTAGGGACAATTTCCAGGAATAACAGGATGCATGTATGATATATCTGATACAGTGATTACAATTTACATAATATAAATCAAAGGTAATCATGAAACAGATACATTCTTGAAATGAATGGATTACTTGAGAGGATTCATTTCATAGTGATCATGTTTATTCACGCTTAAACAAAACTGGACAAAAAAGCCTTTCTTTTGTGAAATACAATTAATGCAACTTTCTACATTTAACCCATCAGGGTTTTGCACATGGTCCCTACAACATGTGGTCTGCTGAAGTCGAACCGCAGACCAGCCAATCTTCCGAGCTACAGCCGCCCACACATCAGTTTAAAGCATTTACTACACGACCATTGAGTATTTAAGCAGCTGACACTGTTTTTTCCTCTCAGCAGCCACAGACCAGGCAGATGGATTACAGGCAACTGTTCTTTATCTTTATTGGTCAATTGTGACTGAACTTTTCCGCTCACGAACCTGCTCTATTTCATGTCCCAGTTAACTCAGGCTTGCTCTCCTCAGGTCCAGCACACCACTGCAAATTAGTGAGAGAGTGCAAGAGCGCAAAGAGAGTGACACCAATGCTCTTTATACTCTCTCTGACTGAGCCGTTCTCAAATTGTCTCTAATGCCACGGATCGAACTCCAGTGACACACCTTTGATTTAAAACGGCACTATAAGACGCAACCAATGATGGAGTTGGAATGAAACAAAGTCAAGAATGAAGGGAAGATGGGTGAGGATTCCCGAACAGCATCTTCCCTTGAATTTCTCCGGCAATAATGTTCCACTTCTTTATTTTCTTCTCACTTTTGAGCAGTTAAACCTGATTAATGATGATAAACAATAAAGATGGCATTAGTAAAAAAAAAAAAAAAAGACACAAACCCCCAGGTACACGTATTTGAATATTTTTCTATTTCACCTCTGTTCAATAAATCACTCAACTGAACAAATGCAAGGAGAGAGTGAGTGTTGGACTGTGTTAACTATGTTTTCAACATTCTGCTGCTCTGACAGTGTCGGTTTAATAAGCTCGGGCTACTCCACCACGGCTGCTGGGAAGCATGTCTCTAGCTTTTGTCTTTGAGACAAGGGCTGTTGTTTGTTCTGCACATTTAACATTTTGAATTGTTGCAGGACCCTCTTCTGGAGATAAAAGAGCAGCAAATCTGTTTCACCAGTGCTTTGAAGTGATCATGTATGCGGATTGTGTGGGTGTTCATCTTTTGTAAATGGCAATTACGAGAGCCTGTAGGTCAATTTTCACAAAATTCTGATGGTAGTAGTGACTGACTACCAGGCTGTAGTAATTCCTCCCTATCTCGTGTTTTCCTGTGTTCTCCCCTTGTCATGAATGTTATATCAATACACTCTATCTCTGTGAATTTACTAATTTCTGCCTATCCTCTCACTTCTCTGACTGTGATTTAGCCTTTCAGTCCTCCCAGTCCTCTTGCTCTTTATTATGCCTTTCCTCTTTCTGGATTTATACGGGAAGGTTTGAATGACACTCAGAAATAACATATTTTCATTGTTTCTTTTAAGGAAGACTATTCAACAGGGAAAGCTATAATCTCGCTAGTATACTAGATTTATTTTTGTGCTATTATTAGTTTTTTCTCAATTTTTACAATCTTTCACTACTATCCATGGCTGTGATGTTCTATCCAGACAAACTGGCTGACGGTTGTAATTATAATTTGAATCTGCTGGGGATGAACACCTTGACATTAATTACTTCATTTAAAAATATGAATACCAACTTTCTGGCAGTTTATTCAATGCCTCATCTTCACCACAGAGTGGCAACAAAAGCTGCAAGACCTGCCTCTTCATACTTGCAGGCTTCCACAAGTATGATTCTTGGAGAGGATCATCTCATATCCCGTCTGGTATCAAATCTTAATTTTTTTGATGATATTGATTTCTGGCTATCCAGCTATGGCTGGATAGCCATAAATTGTTTTGCTGTTTTGCTTCTATTGCACAATAACCTTATAAGATGATTGTTCAACATAATAGGAAAACCCTCAATTGTTACCTAAAAAAGCATTCCAACTTCACATTTAATTGAAAAAAGATGAAAATATTAAGTAATGGTATTCAAAAGATTGTGGAATAACAGTAGGTTTTTCTGACTGTGGTGATAAAGCAATACATTAAGAAGGAGGTTAATTGCCTCTTAAACAAAGAAAAAACAGATAAATATAAGAAATTATATTCCAGGCTAAGTCAAAAATATTTGAAACACACAAAGGGAGAGGGAAATTCCTTCTCGACGCAAAACACCTCAACCGAAAAGAGAATCAAACATCCTCTCAGTGGGTGATAAACCTGGTGTTCAAACAATCGGTTAACGTACCTTTTAGATTGGTAAGAGAGGACTGAACTGTTGCTCCTATTGCTTATACGAACAAAAATACATTCACAAACTAAAATTAATAAAAAAATTGCGGTTTATGACTTTAATCTACCCAACCGCCCACCGGAAGTTGGTATCAGCTCAAGGTTTCTGCCTGTTAAAAAGCATTTTTTTCTCACCGCTTTCACAAATTGTTTGCTCATTTAGCAACTGTTGGATCTCTGTACAATAAAGAGAACGTTCTGGACCAGTTCTAAAGGCTACTAAAGAAGGACACACATCCAACTTGTTCATCCATCATCAATAAACACAAATGTGTCACTCGTAAGAAATAAACACTGTTGATGGTTAATAATAAGAGACCTCTGCATTGGTAAAGTTTAAGCATAGTAATAAAAACGCTCCTAGGGGATGGCTGTAGCTCACTGGGTGGAGCAGCCATCTGCTAATCATGAGATCAGGTTCGTCTTTGAGCACGACCCCGAACCCAAATCTGCTCCCATGGCGTTGCAGATAGCTGCACACTGCTCCTCGGGTGTACTTAAAATGCAGAGGAACAACTTTGCTATGTTGTACAACTTGTTTTGTACAACATAGCAGGCTGATGATGAAATCATCAGCCGGGAGGTGTTAGCTGCCTTATACTACCAAAACAATGACACTTGTTAATGCCTTCTTTCCTTACCACAAGACAACCTGTCATCACTTCAACAATTTCTCTCTCAGTTCAGTCGTGATTTATTTCTCCTCCCTCCAATCTCACTGCCACTCATGTCCTGGAGGCCGTGTTTCCTCTTTCAACCTCTCTGTCATTTATCCTGTTCTTATTCCTCCATGTCTGTCACTGTTGTGTTTCAAAACCTGTTTGTCTTCTTCCACTTAATTTCTATTATATTCAATCTTGCACGTGCCCCTGGCTATTCCCTTCAAACACTCATTCTTTCTTTCATATCATTTCTCTAAGAATCACCCTGCCTCATAGGTTATTATACACACTTCTGTTTTCCAGCTTTATATCGCCGAAAAGTCGGGGATATTATGGAATCATCTTTGCTTCCGCCGCAGATCCTTCTTACTAACGCGATCACTCAAAAACTAGCCTATGGATCGTTTTCAAATTTCATACCCAAATAGAGCCTATTGTGAGGAAGAACTGGGCTGATTTGGGGAAAGTTCAATTTTATATTACGACACTAGGGGGAGCTTTATCTCCAAAATTGTCAGGCTATAATTTCTAAACTGTAAGTCTGATTTGTCCAAAGTTTAGTGCAAAATAATCAACTCAGAGATCTATCTTATACACATCCTGATTTTCTCTAGTGGTTCATATATATCTCAAGATTTTTCTTTACGGAAATCCAGACATTACTAAAAAATATTTCATGGATAATTTTCAAATTTTATACCCACATTGACCTTAGAGCGAGGAAGAACTGAATTGATTTTGGGAAAGGTCAGTTTTATATTGCTGATATTAGGGGTGGGGGGCCATCAGCTTCAAAAGTTTTCGGCCCATAATCTCTCAATTATTTGTTTTTTTTAGTCCAAAATTATATTTTACTCTAATAGTTTATATTTTACTTGGGGCAACTTCTTCACAAATAACACTGCTTTTCCGCCATAACCTTCTAATTTTTGGTCTGATTTTGTACAACTTCGGTGAATATGAATCGAGTCAAGGAGCTCTATCTTATATATCATATTTTACTGTAAAAGTTAATGTGTTTCAGAAATTGAGAGAGTTCAATCAGGGATTTATTTATATAATGCAGGGGATTTGGGACTTTTGGGGGATTTATCCTTGCTTTTTGGGGACAACACCATAGGCCTGTTATCATCTAAACTTTTCTCTTACTCTAATCCCTGCATCTTGATAACACTTAAAAGGCATTCCTACTGGCATATGTGATAAATGAATGGAGCTTCTGTCATTTGTTCTCGATGTGCAACATCAGGCGACATTCTGCCGGTACTCTTGTAATTTGTTCCTGACAAATGGATAGAACATGTCAAGAGTTTGCAATCAGTTCTCTTGAACATACAGCCATCCAGATTTCCCAGTCATTCATTTATTTGTGGTAATTGCTAAACCGTCTTGGTTGTTATATTTTGATTTATATTTTTACCCTTGCTTAGAACTTGGTGTTTACATATCGATTCGTCTGTTTTCATATCAGTAAGGGGAAATTCTCAAAAGTTCCAGTTTCACAGATTTTAATTAAATTTCGCAGATGTTCGGCCATTTGAATAAAGAGGGTGTGCTTAGAATGAGAGAAAGTTCTGAATCCAGATCCAAAGAATGTTCCATCAGGTTAAATACATGGCACCACTTGTGGAAAAGTCTTGTGAACAATAAAGGGTCGTATCTTTATCAGTGCATCTCTACTGCACATCATCATCTATATTTTGCACCACAAATATGACATTTTGAGCAATTAATTCACCAGAATTATTATTCTGAATGTTACTACTGTTCAAAGTAAAAAAAAAAAATATATATATATAATATAATATATATATATATATATATATATATATATATATATATATATATTTTAATGAATATCTAACAAGCATCAGTGAATGACCTCATCACAATTAATATCCGCTTATATCATTCCTGCGTTCACCGTTGAACTGTAACTACATAGGTTGCTAACAATGTAAAGAGACCACCAGCTACGATTGTTTCCCTGGTTCTCCAACCTGGAGAGACAAAATCACTGAGTAGAAAACATTTAAAAACAAATCAAGGAAAAACAAGAGATGTTGACTGTATGTCTTGTGCGTATTTAGCTCTGACGGTAGAGCGGTTGTCCCACAATGGGGAGACTATGGGTCTTTGAGTAAGACCCTGAAACCCCAGTTTCCCGAGAGCTTTGCAGCGGTTACCTGGTGCTCCCTCAGGGAAGAGCCAAATGCAGAGAAATGACTTCACAATCTTGTCCTGTATGAATGGACTACAACATGATAAAATAAAGTAAGGTTTACTATTCTTATTCTTATTATAATTTTAATTATTATTATTTTTCTTCTTCTTCTTCTTCTTCTTCTTATTATTATTATTATTCTTACGTCTGGAAACCAAAATAACTGTGAGCAACTAGGCTACACCATTTATGCTACAAACATAAGTTATTTAGACTTCTTTTAGACAATCTCGGCAGAGGAATAGGTTATGAGTTTTTCTAGTACACAGTGAGCACAAAACGCAGCATCAACCAGTTAACTCTCACATTTCAGCTTTGTCTCAGGTTTTTGAAGATCTCTTCACCAATTCCCTTCTTCTTCCTAATGCCATGTCTTCCTCCAAGATAATCTCTCACTGCTCATCACCCGTCCTTTCTTTTTGAATCTTCCTTCATCTTAACCTCCCACATATCCTTTCTCCGACTCCCAATCCTACTTCTATCCGTTTCTGTCTCACACTAATGATTCTCTATACTCTACACTATATGTTTTCCCCCAGCCTTTGTTGACTCTTTCCAATTCTGAACTTATTTTTTTCCTGCCCTGTCCTTCTCTTTATTTCACATTTGTTTTTGTTTCCTTAACACATTCATCTCTCCATATCTACCTCAGTCCCTTATTCCCATTTTTTAACTCCTCTCCCTCTATACTCGCTCATTTTTCCCTCTCTTGGCTGGAGGTATAAATAGGCCTCCTAATAAAGTGCTAATTAATCTCTGGTGACAAAATCAAAGAAAGCACATCTGCATAGCTGAGAGGAGAGATGGAGGGAGAAACGGAGGTGAAGGAAAGGAGGCAGACAGGATGAGAGTGGGAAACTGGTGGAAGAAAAATGCAGAGAGGTAGAACTTAAAAAAAAAAAAAAAAGAGCCCAAGAGAAATTCAGACAAGGTGCTTTCATGAATTTTGAAAATTCTGAAAAGTTACGATTTAAATAGCGGAATATAGAGCAATATCAGGTTCACTGATGGACTAAGGCTATACCTGTGCTTTATCCACAATGTTAGTGAGAGTTTTTATCATAGTCAGCAGCAGACGTAGGGCATCGATAGTAAATCTTCGGCCTGTGATAGGCAAAGTTATATAATTGAGGGGAACAGTTGACTCAATATGAAAATCTTCTCAACATAATGTAATACAGTAAATCCCATTTTCTCATTGATTTTCTCAGTCAACAGGAACGGGCACTTGTTAAAACTAATTTTAACAAGTTTGTGTGGCTCTCATAATTAACTAAACCAATAATGAGAGCCACACCGTTAGAGTCACACAAATACGTGTAAAATTTTATCGAGCTTGAGAGGTTTTTGAGGAGGTGTGGATAGACTGTTGCACAGTTGGACAAGGTTAACCGGTGAAAGTCTCTGGATGTCACACATCCATGTCAGTCCCAAAGCCCCATTATATTTATGTACATATACATAGTTAAAGATGTATACATCGAATATACTTGTGCAACTTTCCAGAGACGAATGCGAAGAATCTGTACAGTAACGCAAGAAATCCTCGGGGGCAGTGTTTCAATGAATCATGCAAGACACAACAAATCTCTATAGACATTATAAAGAAGAATAAAGTGAAGTGAATACGTTAAGAAAATGTGCAGTCCACATAATACATGTATTTTAAGTTGTGCTTTAAGCAGTTACATTCGAGGCTACTGTGAGGATCGGTTAAAAAAGACTTGCCCCATGCAGCCTTCAGCTCACTGTTGTTGTGAATAATTAAAAGAGCTCATATGAAGTCTTAATTTCAATCACTGACATCCTCCTGCTCCATTGTAGTAGATAGTCCGTTATTTAACCTTTTTCGAGAAAAGAAGGTTCAACAAACTATTAGTTTCACCTGAAGCTCTGGGTTGATCAACCCTGAGATGGGAAACTTTGAGTTTTTGGTTCCAGAACAGCTGATCTGAGTTAGTTTAATCAACCCTGACTTTGTTAACTCAAGTGGATGTTTGAAAGGCATCATCAATTGAGCTCAGTTATTGTAATTCACCATGCCAAACAGTGACACACTATGGTCGCCATGCTTTGCCAAGTTTTAACTGGAAGCTTTAATTTGTTTGCGAGTAGACATTTAAAAAAAAAAAAAACGGTTAATGGATTGTACTTATATATTGCTTTTGTAGTCTGCTTGACTACTCAAAAAGCTTTTACAACGCGTGTCAGTATTCACCCAATCACACGGACATGCACACAAACATTCATACAGTGACGATAGAGGCTGCCATGCACAGCGCCACATGCTCATCAGGAGCGGTAACCATTCACACGATCATTCACACACCAATGGAACAGCCATTGGGAGCAACTTGGGGTTCAGTATATTGCTCAAGGACACTTTGACATGTGGACTGCAGTGGCCGGGGTTCGTACCACCAACCTTCAGATAAGTGGACAACCACTCTACCAGCTGAGCCAAGAGAGAAACATGGCTCCTTCAGAGGAGAACAAATTACCGTGAGAGAAAATTGCTGCCTGAGTGACTGTATGTACTAGTTTCACCACATTTTCTCTGAATATTGTGTGTGAAAAGGTGCTGGGATAATATTGAACATATTGTAATTTACATCCATGGCATTAAGCTGAGTGAGAGTAGCTGGAAATGAAACACAAATACAAAGTTAGTCCTCAATAGACCCAAAACTTACTGGAAGTTCATCTGGGAATTCATCTGGGAATGCTTCTGCTTAAGGCTCAAAAGAAAAAGGAGTCAGGAACAAACTCAGGGTTTCATGAGGAATACCTGCCGCGAGCAGGTTCACAGAGTAGGTTACCGTGGTAAATGAGTCTGATTATAACAGAGTTTCCATTAAACCTGCTTTCTTCAATGCCTCTCAGCTCTTCTTAGTATGCAGTGATTATTACCTACTAACCACCTAAAATGGTCTAAGGAAGGGCAACCAGTTATCCAGGGAGTAGGTACTAGTCCCCCATGGCTCATTGATACGTGTGGGGAGCGAAAGCTAGCCTGTGTTGTCCAGTCCCACAGAAAGGCTACTGCAGCACCAATTGCAGAAAAAATTCCACGCTGGTTGTGACAGAATGCTCTTTGAATACAAAGTGGCTCACAGAGCTGTTCTGGAATCAAAAAGGGAGGCTTCACATAATGAAAAATGTGTTTTCAATGTTCCAACTTTTTGCTGAACGTGGAAAGAGCAAAAGTCTTCCGAGGCTGACATTTATTTTGCATAACATCTGAGAAGCTTCTGCTTCAGCCAGACAAAGAAAATCAAAAAACAAGTGCGAATGCTCCTAACTTCTCATGAGCTTTGAAAGACGGCAATTTTTTTCCTTTTCATTGGAAGCTCATGAGTTAAATGAATGCAGCCTTTGGACTGCCTGCACTGCTGCTGTCTTACAGAATAGTAGAGTAAATGGTAAATGGATTGACCTTATATAGCGCTTTTTTAACGCATTGTGATCCATCATTCAACCATTCAAACAAACATTCACATAGTGATGATAGACGCTGCCATGCAAGGCGCCAGATGCTAATCAAGAGCGGTAACCATTCACGCCATCATTCATGCACCAATGGAACAACCATTTGGAGCAACTTGTGGTTCAGTATCTTGCTCAAGGACACTTCGACATGTGGACCATAGTGGGCACCGATCTTCAGATAAGTGGACAATCGCTCTACCAACTGCGCAACCGTGCCAAAGCAGTAGTGTCTGGGTTTGGACTGTCAGTCTCACTGACTGTTACTTCATCAGCGTGAACAAACTTTTTACTAGAGGGGCACAATTTCAATTTTCTTGGCCGATCACTGCTCTTATAAAGTCTGACCAGCTGAAACCAATTATGGCCTATTCAGATTTTTTTCCTGTAACGTTTAAAAATCATAATGAGTATTGTATTTTAAGTGCTCTTATTTTGAAGGATTACCGTGGAACTGACCATGCTGGTCGGCCATGTGTAATGTGTGAAATTAATCTACCCTCCGTCCTCCCTGCTGAGCATTCCTTAAACCAATTGTATGACCTTTCAAATTGAAAATAAAACTTTGTACGACTATTTCAGTCCATAATATGTTGGTTTTGTTCAAGGACTTCAGAGCTTTTGGCTGGCTCTGAGTTCCTGCTAGCTTTAGCCGCTCTGCTAATGTTAGCTTCTCAACTTGCTATTCCTCAGGTGGTTTAATTTGAAGTGTGTAATTAAGTTCGCTGTTAAGAGCGTTTTCGGGGTTGAAGATACCTTATTTTGGTCTTACTGGTGTTACAATTGCGAGCTTTGTGTTTTTTTGTTTATTTGTGAGATCTTTTCAGCCGCGGTAGCTCATGCGTAGTATACGTGTACGCCGGATGCCTGCAACTGGCCTCAAGTGAGGCTAATTGGCCGATTGCCGATTTCATCAAAGTAGGCCTCCCTGCGCCGATCTCTGCTTTTTAACCAACAATATTCATCCTAGTGGGCCAAAGTATTCATTTAACCACTGTAAAGATATTTTACACAATTCTGCATGAATAATAGTTAAACATTTATATTCTCATCTGTACCTTCTCTTGTTGCCTGAACTGCTGTAAGAGATTACTGGACTTATATAAATATTTTTTTATATTTTCCTCATATATTGCTTTATCCCTAGCAAGTAGTTTAGGCTGTGTTCACTCAAGAATTTCTCACTATGACCTTGTGTAATACTGTCTTTGAATATATTTATATAAACTTTTTATTATGATATTATTTGTTAAGAAAAAACTAATTTAAATAATATGCTTACTGTGTCTCAAATAGTCGGTTTCACATTTCCATCTATTTACACCTAACTTATGACTGTTGCACGGATAATATCTATTTGGCCTGACCTGTTGTGATGCTCAGATGAATTTGTGTGGATGTCTGTGTTGCTCTGAACCTTTTCTCATTGAGTTTCACCGATTCTCCTCTATCTACCTGCCAGAGATGATCCTAAATATGTCAAAGGTGAGTGTTAATTACCACTCAGATATCCTTTTAAGTAAGAAGCACTCTGGAAACTGTGTTGTCATAGCAGAGTGAAGTTCCAGATAGAGAGCAGGTGGAATTTTGACACTTCAGAATCATCTCTCTGGCTTTTAACACCAGATATGCTGAAAGACTCAGAGATTTATCTCCTGCTCTGTTTCGCAGTAACCATGACTTTCCCTCCTCTGGGTATTTGCATCCCTCTTATGATATTAGTCCCTGAGCGGGCTGCAGTGGGCCCTGGCAGGCCGATAGGCGGCATTTTGTCCCAATTCGCCTCCTCCTCGACGGCTTCTGCAGGCTTCACTTCAAAGCTATAGATCCCCAAATTCATAAATAAATAAACTGGAGAGGAAGAGGGAAAACTGCACACATCTCCGTCCTTGAAAAAATAAAAAGCAAGTGGAGCAGCACAAAAATAACACACGCAAAAGAAAGGAAAAGAGCTTATCATTAAATACAAAGACCAGACGTATAAAACAGATCAGCCATAACATTATAACCACTCATAGAAAGTGAGTGACTAGGATCAGATTGTAATGGCTATACAACTGTGTTCCCTATCTGCAGTCCTTAGTACTGAGCAAAGTCGTGTAAGGAATGACCTCCAGTGAACCGGCTGCAGGTTATGGGCACCCATGGTTCATTGATACTTACTAATAAAGAGCTACTGTGGCACAAATTGATGATATGAATGAAGCTGCCGTTCTAAGTTTGTTTACTCCCGCTCCCGCTCAGAAAACTCCATTCCGTCCTTTTGGTCTGACGTGCGCACTATCGCGTCTCAGACGCGTCATCAGAATGCTGCAGCCTTTCCCATTAGTGTCAATGGACTTTCCTCGATTAAATCATCCACTGTGCGGGTTAGAAAACGTGGAGTGGATTTCAGTCTTCTTCGGCCAATACAGAGACTCACTGCTCCATCTAGTATTAAAATC